>CM034157.1:88823095-88839032 GCA_019776745.2 Taxus chinensis
GCATAAGAGGTATTGGGAGAGGCATAAAGTATTGTAGGGGTTTGAAGAGGGATATTTTTGGAAGTTTTTAAGGTGGTCACCCATTTCCCATTGGGAGTAATAAAGTATTCCCCCATATATTCTTGCTGTTTTGGTGCTTTGTATGATGAGGCCCTTGTATATTTTATACTGTCCTTCTTATGCTATGACTACATTTTTATTTTGGGAATGTGATATGATTGTGAAATTTGTTTGGTGTTATGGAAGTTGTCTTGTTTTATGAGTTGATCCATTGTATTCAATGTGTTGGGGCTCGGGACCACTGAGGACGAATATGAATTCTCCTCTTCATTCGAATTCTTGGTTGGGTGAAGAGCATTTCCTCTCCCCCTTTTCTTTGTCATGACCAATTGAAATCTGGAGGATCTCTCTTGTTGTTGTTTCTTGGAGTTGTGTATTGAGAAAAATATTGTAGTCCTCCTTGGGTTCCCTATTTGAAAATTTTCCACTCTAAGTGGATGCATGGTTTATATAATTGTGGTGAAAAGCTGCTCTTTTGGATATAAGTTACATTCGAATGAGAAGAGTTATTTTGTAATTGTCTTTTGGTGAATAGAAAAGTAAGTTGTACAGAATTATTTCAGTTTAATAGAGTTGATTTACTTATAAAATGGAGGTTCCCTGCTTGGAAGCTATGATGAATAGTTTTGAAATTCTGTTTGAATGCCTGGAAAATTCAGGGTTAGTAAATTTACCTCCTCTGTATTACTTGAAGGCGTTTGAAAATATCATTAAATCCTGCTTTTCACATATTGGATTGAAGGAAATTGAACATGTAAATTGAAGAATGGACTGAAATCTAAATATTTAATGTATGGCAACTGAAATATATAAATTTCTAGTTTGAAATATGTAATCTCTGTTAATTGTTTCAAACATGTAATAAATATAAAAAAAAAAATCAAAGTACCCACAACTATGAAAGATAAAATGGAAATTAAAATTGGAACTAAGACTGATAAATCATCCCAAAATAGGTTGTATTGCTCAAGAAATTTACTTAGAACTTTCTTAATCGGGTAAGAGGTAGAAAAATGTTTTCTTAAATTTTAGCCATATAATTTGTTGAAAATAATATATTGTGCTTCCTATATAAAGAGGAGTTCAAGACATTTCCAAAAATTCCTCATTTTCTCAAATCTGAGCTTCCAGTCAAAAGTTATGGCCATCTAAAGTTTTGTTTTCAAAAAATTCACTTTTTCTAAGTTTCCTTCGTGGCCCCGTAACCCCGCCTTTTCACTTTTAAAAAAAGGCGGGGTGAAAATATCTAAGTCTCCCTAACGGCTTGCCACCCTACAACTAATGAGGGTCTACCATGTGGCTTCTTTAGGTGTCATCGGAGGCGCGGATTGTTTTAGACCTTATCACTTTTACAAAATATTTTCAAAAATTCCTAAGTTTCCCCGCCAGCCTGCCTTCCCGCAGGTCACTGTTGAATTGACACGTCGCTTCACTTGGCATGGGCAGAGGTGAGGTTGTTTTTAACCTTCATTCTTTTTAACATAAAAGCCAACATTTCTAAGCTTATCCTGATGGTCCGCCTTCCTGCTTGTAGCTTTTGGGTTGGACACATGGTATCTCCAGGCGTTGGCGGAGGCGCGGATGTTTTTGAACCTTTTTGATCTTTCAACAAAAACATTTAAAATCCAAATTACCTCCGGTGACCCGTTTTCCCACATTGATTTAAAATTTTGGGCCCTTGTCCCTTGCGGATCTCAAGTATATTTTCTTCTTTTGACGTAAATCCCCGTCATGGACTCACAGGCGCGCGGGTGTAACTTTTGCTTTTTGCCAAAAGTGCAAAGTGCTAAATCACATCCCCAACTCCGCTGGCCTGAAACCTTCCCTAGGTGAAAATTCTTCCCTGGGCCTGTAAGCCCGCCTTTGGAAAAAAATTATTCCCCAGGCCCACAGGCCTGCCTTTGGGAAAAAATTCTTCCCTAGGCTTGCAGGCTTGCCTTTGGTAAAAATTTCTTCCCCATGCCCACAAGCCCGCCTTTGCAAAAAATTTCCTCCCCATGCCCACCGTCTTGTAACTTAAGAAATATGAGGAGTTAGGAGGACTTATTTATATCATTGGAAAGGGGAAGAAATTTCCTATCTAATGGAAATATTTCAGGAAACCTTAAGTGCATTAAATATGTGAAAAATTAGGTGGAAGTACGTTGACAAGAAATTTTTTCTTGTGGACAAATAGGTGGGTTTCAAACCAACACTATAGGAATCTAAGTCCCTCTACTTGAATGATGCAGCTTCCGTAGGTTCATGCATGAAAGCTAGATTTCAATGGTGGCCTTTTGATTAGAGATCCAATAGGGGCACTCCACTGACCCTATGGCAAAGCTAGTAATGTCTCACTAGAGAAGAAACTTTGTCTTGGAAAGTGAAAGGGAAGTGGAAATGGAGGTAGGAGAAAACTAATGTTGTGAGTAGAATATCAAATGCCTACACACATTAATTAGAAATTTCATTTATATGCATTTATAGTTAGAAGAAAAACAAATCCACAGGAGAAGCTACAAGACCGAATAAAATTCATTGGTTGCAAGGTACCCTTCAATCCTACAATCAAAAAGGTGAAAATTCCTTCTTTTATTGTTGAAGTTAAAAGCAGAGTTTGTACAAAGATTTGAGAATAGAGGAAATTCTAAGGAGAAGGGAAAATAGAAGAAGTATGGAATTTTTTGTCTTTTCTAGGTACAAAGCACTCTGGTTATTTTTGAAATCAATCACCCCCTAGAATGGCTCTGAGGAGCCATTATATCTCATGCCAAAATGGTTACAACTTTACAAATCATTTACGCCTCTTCCAATTCCTCCATTTTGAAGAAAACTCTCATGGCAGGTTAAAAACCAGATCTTGCAATGCGAACGTTACATTTGATTTATCAGTTTGAATACAAACCATTTGATTTTCTCTTATAACTTTGAAATCGGGCCATCCACGTGGTAGGTAGAGATTGGAGCAGGTACAGGGGAAATCCCTTTGTGTTTTGTGATTTTTTAGATATTTGGCATTTTTCCTTTGAAATCCATCTATTTACGGCCTCTGTAACATTTCTACTTCCCTGTGTTGTGCCTGAGTTAGTCTCTTATTGTTACCATTTTCAATCAGTTCCTGGGTCGAAGATCACGTATGGGTCCATATTTGTCTCCTCATTTCTCTGTTCCTCTGAAAAGGTCTGTAATTTGGGTCTCCACGTTCTCTGTTTACTCAAAAACTCGGGCTCTCCCATTCTTTCCATCTTTCCACAGTCGAGATTTATCGATCCTTGTCATTTTTTCCCTAAATACTTGAAGAAAAATGAATGGATGAAGCTCAGAAGGAATGTATTTGAGCCTTGTAACATTTCTAAATTCTCTGTCCTTGGAGAAAATTTCATTCTCGGGATCAAATGTTCATTTTTTGTATTTTATGGTTTGACGGGTGTTTCTCCCAGTCAAATTTGTATCCTTGCATCGACATGAAATGTGTCCTCCTTTGGTTGGACGCGCTCGGCTGGGTACTTCAAAAATTCTATGAATAGCCTCAACTTAAAATTTGTCCACATGGAGGAATGACACTCATTTGAAGATTTACTTTTTGGTTTGGCCTTGGAGTAGCACCGGGAGGACATGTGGAGGTTTCCGCTGCTTCGCTTTCACTTAGATAATTTTTTATGCAGCTGGATACAGTTTGGTGGGACAGAGACATGTGGAGGTTTTTCTGGGTCTTCCCATACTTAGTCTTTTTCAAAAAGTTTTTGGGTGGTCTAGGACACATGGAGGAACTGCGCATGTTTGGGGACCGACCTTTGAGTTTCATTTTAAAGAAGCACCAGGAGGACACTTGGAGGCCTCCGCTCACTTTGCATTTTTCTTGGACTTTTCAACAGCCAAAGGAGACTGCCTCAGATCCTGACACATGGTGCCCTCCGCTGAGCTTTAAGCCTTCAAACAAATTTTTCCAGGCCAAGACACGTGGCGAGCCCGTGCTCTTTCAAGGTCTCAAATTTTGGGGACCATCTCAAGGTGCGCCATTGTGATGCGTGGTAGTTTGAAAAGTCAAAAGGGGTGGGGAAGCGGACCATCGAGGGAAATTTGGATTTTTTTCCTCTTGTCATCAAAAGGATTAAAACCTCAAAATGGCCCGCAAGCCTGAAAAAAGGATCAATCAAATTTTGTTTCAAGTCAAAAGGGCGGGGAGGCGGACCATCGGGGGCAACTTGGATTTTTTGCCCCTTGATATTCAAATGACTAAAATCATCAAAAAAACCCATGGGATTGATGGAGAGAGGTCAAATCTCACTCTAGTCAACGGTGGAGGTGCAGACTCTCAAGGGAAATTTGGAAAAATTTCCTTTTGGGAGAAAGGAGTTAAAAGTATAAAAGGAAGCGTGGTTCCGCTGGGACCCACATTGGAAACTAGAAGTGGAAGGGCGGAGCTGCGGGGGAAACTTGGAAAATTTTCCTTTTTCCAAAAAAGGGGTCAAATGGCAGAATTTATCCGTGGTTCCTTTGGGACCCACCTTAGGACACGTGTCAGGCTCATTTCTCAAGGGCGGAGGTGCGGAGAAAAATGTGAAATTTTTTACATTTTTTCAAAGGGTCGTAAAAAGTCAAAAGGAAGCCCCCGAGCCCATTTTAAATTGAATCTTCCATGTGGATGGCCCAAATTCAAAGTAAAGATCAATGACAGCTGTGTGTCTAAAATCTGATTTTCCCCCCATTTTTTTGAAAAACTGTTGGAAGTGTGAGTCTTCATGATTTCTTGGTATTTCCTACATGCCAAACAAAGAGGAGAGTTAATTTTGATATCTAAGTTTGGTGGGGAAGATCTAGATATGTCTTTTGCCATTAAAATGGTCTGACTATCGGGCTCGATCTGATTTTCCATTTTTCTTTTCCCAAACACGCAAAGGGCCCAATTTGACAGATTAGGGGTGAAAGTAGTTGGCGAATGGAAGGAAGAGTGATTTACCAATAGGAAGGATTTTAATGTGGGAGATTTTCGAAGAGATCTTCCCCCATGAGCACCTGGTGACTTTTTACAGATCTGATTCTGGGAATCACGATCGTGATCATGGCAAGCACTGGTGGCACTCAATGTCTAGATTTTTGGGGGAAAAGGGTCTGTTGTAAATGTTATAAATGGCACAAATTTATTGTGCAAATGGTTGGAGTGTTAGG
Organism: Taxus chinensis; assembly: GCA_019776745.2. Taxonomy (NCBI): domain Eukaryota; kingdom Viridiplantae; phylum Streptophyta; class Pinopsida; order Cupressales; family Taxaceae; genus Taxus; species Taxus chinensis. The sequence goes on from CM034157.1 coordinate 88,828,304, forward strand.
GGTCGGGACTGATTTTTCTAATAGAAAAAATCTTGATAGAGCCCATATTTTTTGAGAAGCCATTTGAGAAGCTTGTATATCTCTTTTGTATTGAATTTGATTGTGTTAAGGTGGTTGCGATTGTACATCCATTGAAAAGCTCTGAGTTTGTTCTAGAAACTTTCCCCTGCTGATAAATTTAATCAGAATCGAGTTATTCTGTGTTGATCTTAAGAAAAATGTGTTTGTTTTATTTCTGAATGTCTACAAATAGTTTCTCTTATTCCTATTGTAATCTTGTATCAAAATCTATCTCAATCACACAGGTCTCAATCCTTGTGACAGTTTAGTGGCATCTGCAATTTCATTTCTCAGAAGAGCTTTCATCTGGGAGTGAAATAAATGATTTAAAATCACTTTTCTTTCATCTGTTGACAAAGATTGTCTGTAAGCCTCTGGGTGTACCTCAGGTGTGATTTGGCTTAGATCTTGATGCTTTGTTGGGTTTTCTAACTCGAGCCTTTGTGTTAGAATCTCATAGATTGTATGAAAAAGTGCTAATCTGGGCCTCCATTGAAGCACATATTCTGGTTAAAGAAACATTTTAGCTGTTCTATGGCATTCTGTTGGTTTAGTCTTCCATTTTGTAAAAGCTCTCAGGGATCTAGTAAATCAAGTTCATCCTACCTCACGTACCACCAAAAACCATTCAAAAACATCCAATCTTACCCGTACTACCCCTGTTTGTCCTGTGTGTATACAAATGCATAATTTCTATTACCAAAACATGCAGAAACAATCAGGTTTCCAAATGTCTTTAGTAACCTTTGCCTTGTTTTGAAAATATCTCCATAATCTGGAAGTGACAACTCGTGAGAGTCAGATTTGGTGTGTTGATCATATTTTCCCAAGGTCTTCTCTATAAAATTTGTTCAAAAGAAGGATTTACCAACATTCTTCAATAATGGAGGTTACAAAATAGGTTCTCTTACCTTGGTTGGAAGGCACAACCTAAAATAGTTAGGATCAGATCACATCCTTTTAAGGTGCTACCCACTCCTTTCAAAGCCTCAGTGCTAAAAAGTCAGATAGACTGCTTCCCCGGCTACAAAATGACATACATAATCATCTATCTTCCTCTGAGTGTCCTGTCAAACCCATGATGCTGCTCGGCCTTTGAAGGAGATTAAATTTGGGTACCAACATGCTTCTGGCGCTGATGTCGGGGATTGTTTAAGTTGCTGAGAACTGATTTGCATTGCTGAGACCAATTTGTTGATTTGTTTCCATTTCATATCCATTTAGCCTTTCAACAACATGCTTCTGGTGCCGTTTTTGGGGACATTGTGATTACAGTTCATACTCAAACCCTGGTAAGCATTTCTTATATGCTCTAAGTGCTAGAAATCTTGTTTCAATATCATCCTATGTTCAGGCCTGTAAAAAAGTTTCAAGTTACAAGTGTTGTATGTAACTTTTCCAGTCTCTACAAGTTTTTACACTAGTATTCATTGATAAATCTTGGTAAAGGAAGGTCAGATTTTTCATTTCTATACTTTGTAGTTTGAAAGACATTTGACAGATCATATTTTAGTGCATTTACACAACTAAGGTGGAAATCCTTAGTGGCAAATCCCTGTTGATTTGGTTTTGATAAGGACCAGTGTCTTAAACCTGTCAAAGTAAGATTTGTTACTAATATTTACCAAAGATGGAAGGAAGAAGATCTTTCTTTGCTAGGGATCCTGCTAGGACACAATTCTATGAGTTAGGAAAAGCAAAGTCAGAATCTTTTTAAGAATATCCTGGAGAGTTGTGGGAGATCAACATCAAGAAGAGAGATCCCCATTCATGAAAGTGTTCAGCCTATCATTGAAGATTGTCATTCAAGTGCTTCTGAATTGGTATAAAGCTTTGTGGAATTGAAATCTCCATTCTTGGAGAAGATGGCAATTCATTTGATTTTGTAAAGTTGGTCTTCCCAACTGCCCCTTCTTTTCTTTGATAGGGATTTCCAAGAAGCAAGGCCTTTAGAGGGTATCCATTTTGAAAGTTATACTCCTGTATTTCAAAGACCCCCTGCCCCTTATCAATTTGTTTCTCCCCCAAGATCACCTCCTCGAATCAATATGGCTCAACCTAGACCTCCATTTGTTGTAAACACCTTTGGACCTATAAATTTTGTGCGAATGGCTGGTTATGATAAATGCAGGCTACCTCTAGATGTAAGGAAAAGAACTACCAAATTTCCAGGGAAACAATGCTATAACTGGTGATCAACATCTAAATCTTTTTATCAATAGATGGAAGAATTTGAGATTGAACATGAAGATGTATACATCAAATTGTTTGTTCACACTTTGGAAAGAGGATGCAAGGGACTGGTATAAAGCATTGCCAGATAATCTATTGAGTCTGTGGACTGAGATGAACAATGCATTTAGATTGCAATATGGTGATACAAACTGACCCTAGGTTTCTTCTAAAAGGAATTGGGAAAACATCACAAGAAGAATCCTAATGAGTCAGTACATGATTTCAAGACAAGGTTCAATAAGAATTTGAGAAGATTTAAGGCCATGTGATGAATCATGTTTGATCAAATATTCTAGATGCAGATAAAAAGGACATACTATTTGAGGGACAAGAACCCTACCAATTTGAGGAAGGCCATTCACTATGGCTTTGCAAAAGGAAAAAAATATGGTGCAATTGATCCTAAAGGGATGGTGTGAAGTTAGTTAACCCAGAAAAACCTCAAACAAGTAAGGCTGCTGACTTTTGAAGACTTTGGCAGGGGACTGTCAAAGAAATTTCCTACAAACTAGTGCTGAAAAAGAAAGAGTTCACAAGGTCAGCACAAGCAAAGGTAGCCTTCATTGGTGTGAAAAATGATTCATGCCTCATGATCCTTGTGCCAACACAAAGAAGATCAAAGAACTGATGATAGGCAAAGGACCTGTTGGATTTGGAAATAGGCAGCCCCAAGGTAGGGAAAACAGATTGGTGCCTTGATCCTTTGGATGCCAGAGTTGCTGTTGTGGAAGAAACAGGTCATTGATTGGTGTGACAAATGTTTCATGCCCCATGCTCCTTGTGAATAATATCAACAAGAAGAAGAGGATGTTGATGAATGATATGATGATGTTTGCATGATAAGCTGCTCTCACAACAAGGGGACAACTTCAACTGAAGTAATAAGTGCTCGGACTGCTGCCACTTTTTGGGACTGCATTCATAGGGTACCTATTCTTCCTCCCTCTCATACTTTAGAAGTAGATACTGTACAAGATTTTGAGTTTCCCAATAATGACTTTGAATATTTAAGGGCTTTAATGATAAAGAAGTATGATGGAGGAATCCCATACGAGGAAGATAGATAATTATTGATGAATGTTGTTGTTGCTCAAGAGAAGGAATATAACACAAGAAGTAAGGTTGTCAAAGGGACAGGGCCTCAAGCCAAGCCAAAAACTCCCTTACTTTCAAAACATTTCTAAAGAGGTTCCCAAGAAAGATGCATCTGCCAAAATCCCTATAGTTCCAAACAAAAATCATACCCCTCCTCATGCCCAAGCTTTCAAAAATCCTGTACCACCTAATGAGTGTGTTAGCTTTCCTTCTAATACTTCCTTGCCCAAGAATGTCCCATATGACATTGCCCAAGTTTTAAGTCAAATCAAAGTCTCTGTTCTAATTGTTGAGTTGCTTAGGATTCCTGAGCACAAAAAGAGAGCATTTGAATACTTGGGATTGAATGAAGAGAAGACTGTCTTAGGCAGAAATGTAAACATTGTGGAGACTCCTCCAGTCATTGAAGAGTTAGAGACACCACCAGTGTTGGAGGAACTAGGTGAACCACCTGAGGTTTATTTGGGGACATCCTTGGTGGAATCTCAGATAAATGTGGATCCATTCTTCACCACTTTGATCATAAAGGACAGATTGCTCCACAAATGTATGTTTGACTCAGGTGCATCATGTAATGTCATGCCTCTGGAAGTTATGAATGAGCTGAATATCAAAGTAACAACATCATATGGGAAGTGCACTACCATGGAATCCAAAGAAGTGCCAGTAGTGGGATGTGTGAAGGGTTTGGTGGTGCATCTTGCAGCTTACCCAGGTAAAAATTTAAAACTTGATGTTGTCATTGTTGACTACCCAGCCAAGTGGGGTATGCTGCTGTCTAGAAAATGGGTTGCAAGTGTTGGTGGGAGTGTTCAAATGGACATGTCCTATGCCACCATCCCAATTGAGGGTAGCCTTGTCAGGTTGTATGGAGAAAAGAAGATGTTGCACCTTATTGAAGACCCCAACAATGCATCATATGAAGTATTGTACACAAGTGTTGATGCTGATAACTTTGTAGGATTTGCTGATGGAAAAGAGCACAAGATTGAAGAATGCAAGTGTCTTGAAAATACATGCTCTCCATGGAATTTATTATTTGATGGAGCTTGTTCCAAGTTTGGAAATGGTGCTGGTGTTGTTCTGATTTCTCGAGGTCAAGAAAAAATTGTTTTTTCCTTCAAACTCAACTTTGAGTGCACTAACAACATTGCTGAGTATGAGGCACTATTGTTAGGTTTAAGAATTTCTTGGAAATATGGTGCCAAAGACAACATTGTGAAAGGAGACTCAAAATTAATTGTAAAGCAAGTCAAAAAACTGTATGCCACAAAGAATCAACAAATGAAACAATACAAACATGCAATTTGGGATTTCATTGAGATGTTTGATTCATTCAACATTGTGCATCATGATAGGAAGTTCAATGACTTTTCTATACAAGCTTGCAGTGTTGGGGTCTCGGTTTTTCAATTGTGCAATGTCCCCATATTGTGAATATGATGTTGAGGTGTTGACAAGACCCTCTATCCCTGACAATATTAAACACTGGTAGGTTTTTGATGATGATGCTCAGGTCAGAAGATTTCTGTAGAACAAAGGGGAGTTTGTTGATCAATGCATTGATTGGGAGCCAATGGTGTGTGTAACAGAGGGAAAAGAAACCTTGTTTGGCAAGGCATCATCCAGCTAAAGACTAATACCATTCCTAGAGGGTTGGTTGCTCTTGAGTCAAACTTTGATAATGTTGATTGCATTATTAATAGACATATAACAAGCCTCAAGGGATGTTGAGGAGCATGACCTTGGCACAAAGGAGAAACCAAGGAAGATTTGGTTAGGCAGTAATCTCAACAAGGAGGAAAAGCAGTCATACATCCAATTGTTGAAAAAATACCAAGATTGCATGGCTTGGACCTATTCTGAATTAAAAGCATACAGAGAGGATCTGTTTCAACATGAGATTCCCTTGGAGTCTAATGCAAATCCATTCAGGTAGAAACAAGAGGCCAATCAATCCACTCTTATCTTTCAAAATGCAAGAAGAACTGAAGAAGCTAAGAGATGGAGGGATTATTCAACCCACAAGGTATTCTTCTTGGGTTGCAAACCTAGTACCAGTAAGAAAGAAGAATGGTGACATCAGGTTGTGTGTAGACTTTAAGAATCTGAACAAAGCTTCAATGAAGGATAACTATCCTTTACCAAACATGGAGAACATGCTGCAGTTAGTGACTAGTTCTGAGTTGCTCTCTACCTTAGATGGTTTCTCTGGTTATAACCAAGTTGTGGTGAAGGAATCAGAAAGGATCAAGACAACCTTTACTACTCCTTGGGGAACATATGTGTATGTCAGGATGCCCTTTGGTATGATGAATGCTGGAGCCACTTTTCAAAGAGCAATGGATGTTGCTTTTGCTGGTTACATCAATGAGTTTATTGTTGTTTACCAAGATGATGTAACAATGTTTTCTAGAAAGAGAGGTGATCACTTGCTGCACTTGGAGAAGATGTTGATAAGATGTAGAGAATATGGCATCTCACTCAATCCAAAGAAATGCCATTTTGGAGTGTAGAAGGCAAAGTTGCTTGGTCACATTGTGTCACAAGAAGGGGTGATGATTGATCCAGAAAGGGTAAAGGCCATCAGCAAGGTCCCAATTCCAAGAACCAAGAAAGGAATTAAGTCCTTCTTTGGGTAGATAAATTCTTCATCAGAAGATTCATATCAAACTTTGCTGAGTTGACCATTCCAATCACTTCCATGCTAAAGAAGGACTAGGTCATCAAATGGGAGGAGGCTGCCATCCAAGCTTTCAATGGAATCAAAGAGGCATTGAAGCATGCCCCTATTTTAGCAGCTCCAGACTATAAGAAGCCTTTCCAACTATTTTCCTTTGCTTCAGAAAACACTATTGCTTTTGTCCTGCTGCAGAAGGATGATGAAGGGGCTGAGAGGCCAATTGCCTTTTTTAGTAAGGCATTGTAAGGGGCTGACCTGAAATACACTATTATGGAGAAGCAGGTATTTGCCTTGGTAAAAGAAACAATTTTTTTAGGCCTTACATTCTAAGTTCAAAATTTGTTGCTTATGTTCCCCACACCATGGTGAAGGACATCTTATCAGAGATGGAGGTCTCAAGAAAAAGATGTAGATGGGTGAACAAGTTGCAAGAATATGACATGGATATCCAAACCATGAAGTTGGTGAGAGGTTTGGGGTTGGCTAAGCTTATGGCTGAGAGTAACTTGTAAACTATTGAGGTAAATGAGGTAGAAGAAGAAAGGGTAGGTGTTTTTGAAAAATTGATGAGTTCTGAGTGGTACAAGGATGTGATTTTTTATCTCAAACATTTATACTACCCTGAGTATTTAAGTAAGAACCAGAAAAGAGATCTTAAGTTGGCTTCCCAGAAATATGTCATTACTGATTATGGGTTAGCTTGGAAAAACCCAGAGGGAGTCCTCTTAAGGTGCATTACTGAAGATGAAGCCCCCAAGATAATTGCTGATCTCCATGGAGGAGTTTGTGGGGGGAATTTTGCTGCAAGAGTCACAACACACAAGATCCTGAGGGTTGGGTTATTGGTGGCCAACTTTCTTTAAGGATAAAACCTTATTGGTAAGAAGATGTGAGAGTTGCCAACATTTCTAGTGCTTCTCTGGAAGATTGAAAGCTTCATGCTCCCTTCTTTTGCAGCCTGTATCAATTGAAGCCCCATTAAAGCAATGGGGAATGGATTTCATTGGTGAGATTTCAGACCCTTCAAGTGCTGGCCATAAGTGGATTCTTGTAGCCACTGATTACTTTACCAAATGGGTGGAGGAAATCCCCACCAAGAAGGCTACACACCAAATTGTCATGGATTTTGTGCTAAACCATATCATTTGCAGGTTTGGAGTACTAGTGAAAATTATAGCTGATAATGCCATGAGTTTCAGAGCTAAACCTCTGGTGGCAATGTGCAAAGAATATAGGATCAACTTGACATATTACTCTAATTACAATCCCCAAGGAAATGGACAAGCTAAGTCAAGTAATAAAAACTTGCAGAATATTATCAGAATAACCTTGTAGTTGGACAAGAGAAAATGGGGTGAACAGTTGAAGTTTGGTATCTGGGCTGATAGAAATCACTGCTAAAAGAGACACTGGACAGAGTCCATTTGAGTTGTTGTATTGAACTCAAGCCCTGCTGTGCCATTGCATATGTAACTATATCCTCATATCAGTTCATTCAGTAATTAGAGGATCAAGAGGTTAGTTCTTATGATGCTCGCATTAACTAGATTGTTGAGCTTGATGAAGAGAGGAGGGCATTCCACAAGAGGCATATAAAGTTTAAATAAAAGATTGAAGAGAGCTATTTGACAGGAAGGTCACTCCCTAAATATTTCAATATTTGATATCTTGTGCTACTATGGGATAACAAGCATGAAGATAAGGGAAAACAATGGAAAATCTGACTCATTATGGATGGGTCCTTACTACATTGACATTAGAATTGGTGAACATACCTTCTTTTTGAAGGACATGTATGGTGAATTGCTTGAACTGCCTATTAATGGCAGGAATTTGAAGCATTTTTTGGATTGATTCCCTAGAATAAATGTAAAAATAATTTGTACAGTGTATAGTTGGTTGTTTGTTTGTTGTATTTTTGTTTTTCCTCATTCTGGTCCTTGGTGACCTATTTTTGCTGGTTTCTCTGTTTGTTTGGGAAATGGCTCTATTTCTTTGATCTGCAAGCTAACTCTGCTGCCCAATGGATATTTTTGGCACTTATTCTACCTTTATTCTTGTGGCACTCGCAGGGAGTGACCATCCCTGATGCGGAGCCGATGTTGGTGCTCAAAGTAGTCTCGCCCCATTTTTCCTTTGAAATCCATCGATTTACGGCCTCTCTCACATTTTATTTTCCTTGTGTTGTGCCTGAGAGGTCTCTTCCTTCCTTTTTTTGTAATTTTAAATCAGTTCCTGGGTTGAAGATCATGTATGGATTCATATTTGTCTCCTCGTTTCTCTGTTCCTCTAAAAAAAGTCTTAAATATGGGTCTCATGTTCTCTGTTTACTCAAAAACTCGAGCTCTCCCATTCTTTCTATCTTTCACAGTTGATATTTTCTATCCTTGTCATTTTTTCCCTAAATAATTGAGAAAAATGAATGGATGAAGCTCAGAAGAATGTATTTGGGCCTTGTAACATTTCTAAAATCCTCTTTCCTTGGATAAAATTTCATCTTCGGGATCAAATGGTCATTTTTCTGCATTTTACAGTCTAACGGGCATTTCTCACGGTCAAATTTGCATCCTTACATCGATCGGAAACGTGGCTTCTTTTGGTTGGATGCGGCTCAACTGGGTACTTCAAAGATTATATGAATAACTTCAACTTAAAAATTTTCCATGTGGAGGAATGACGCTCATTTGAAGATTTGCTTTTGGCTTTGGCCTTGGAGTAACACGAAGAGGACATGTGGAGGTTTCCATTGCTTCGCCTTAACTTAGATAAATTATTATACAGTTGGATACAGTTTGGTGGGACAGAGACAAGTAGAGGTTTGTGCCGGGTCTTCCCATACTTAGTCTTTTTTCAAAAAGTTTTTGGGAGGTCTAGGACACGTGGAGGAACTGTGCATGTTTGGGGATTGGCCCTTAAGTTTCATTTTAAAGAAGCACCAAGAGGACACTTGGAGGCCTCCTTTCACTTTGCATTTTGTTTGTAATTTTCAACGGCCAAACGAGATTGCCTTGGATCTTGACACATGGCACCCTCCATTGAGCTTCAAAGCCTTCAAACAAATTTTGTTGGGCTAGGACACATGGCACACCCACACTCATTCAAGGTCTCAAATTTTTGTGACCATCTCAAGGTACGCCATTGTGACATGTGGCAGTTTAAAAATTCAAAGGGACCGGAGGCGGACCATCGGGGGCAACTTCGGTTTTTTTCCTCTTGTCATCAAAAGGATTAAAACATCAAAATGGGCTGCAAGTTTGAAAAAGGATCAGTCAAAGTTTGTTTCTAGTCAAAGGGACAGGGAGGTGGGAAGGCGGATCATCAGGAGAAACTTGGAGTTTTTGCCTCTTATCATCAAAATGATTAAAACATTAAAATGGCCCGCAAGCCCGACAAAGGATCATTCAAATTTTGTTTCAAGTCAAAGGGGTGGGGAGGTGGACCATCGAGGGCAACTTAGATTTTTTGCCCCTTGATATTCAAATGACTAAAATCATTGAAATAACCCATGGGCCCGATGGAGAAAGGTCAAAGCTTGCTTCAATCAACGGCAGAGGTGCAGACTCTTGGGGGAAATTTGAAAAAAATTCCTTTTGCGAGAAAGGAGTTAAAAGTATAAAAGGGAGTGTGGCTCTGCTGGGACCCACATTGGGAACTAGAAGTGGAAGGGCGGAGCTATGGGGGAAACTTGGAAAATTTTCCTTTTTCCAAAAAAAGGGTTCAAATGGTAGAATTTATCTACGGTTACTTTGGGACCCACCTAAGGACATGTGTCAGGCTCATTTCTCAAGGGTGGAGCTGCGGAGAAAAATGTGAAATTTTTTACATTTTTTAAAGGGTCGTAAAATGTCAAAAGGAATCCCCCGAGCCCGTTTTAAATATAATCTTCCACGTGGATGGCCCAAATTCAAAGTAGAGATCAAAGGAAGCTATGTGTCTATATCTGATTTTTCCCCCATTTTTATTGAAAAGCTCCTGTATGTGTGAGTCTTCATGATTTCTTGGTATTTCCTACATGTCAAACAAAGAGGAGAGTTAATTCTGATATCTAAGTTTGGTGGGGGAGATCTGGAGATGTCTTTCGCCATTAAAATTATCTGACTATTCCATTTTTCTTCTCCCGAGCACACAAGAAACCTGATTTAACAGATTAGGGGTGGAAGTGGTTGGCGAATAGAAAGAAGAGTGATTTTCCAGAGGAAGGAGTTGAATGTGAGATATAGTCAAAGATATCTTTCCCCTGAGCACCTGGTGAATTTTTACAGATTTTATTTTGGGAATCGCGATCGTGATCATGGCAAGCACTGGTGGCACTTAATGTCTAGATTTTTTGGGGGGAAATGTTCTATTGTAGATGTTATAAATGGCACAAATTTATCATGTAAATGGTTGGAGTGTTAGGGGTCGGGACTAACTTTTCTAATAGATAAAACGTGATATGAGCCATCTTGTTGCCAAGTTGTTTTGCGAAGCCTGTATATCCTTTGTATTGAATTTGAATATGTCAAGCAGTGGTTGTGATTGTACAACCATTAACAAGCTCATGATAATGTTCTAGAAACTTCCCCTACGGATAATTTAAATCAAAATCGATTTATTTTGTTTTCACTTAAGCAAAATGTGTTGTTTTAAGCTTTTAATGTTTGCAAATAGTTTGTA
>CM034157.1:88839532-89045095 GCA_019776745.2 Taxus chinensis
GAGGGGACGCCAAAGGAGAAATGCACAATAACAACATGGATGTGTCGGGTGTGGACATAAGTAGCGAAAAAAAAAAAAAACAATCCAACATGACAAGGATTTGGTCCAATAAACCAGTGAACTTAGGGTGTTCCCATACTGGCCCTTCTCCTCTAGGTTGGCACATTTGCTTCACACTTTCATGCATTTGTGTATCTAAAGACAATTTCCTACACAATCAATCAAAAATTAAATTAATCTCTCAAAGTTAAAGATGGAAAAGGAATAATAACATTTTTTCCACGCGCTTTACTGAGGGTTAGGCAAAACGGGAGATATCTCTTAACATCTTTTGTTATGAGAGGGGTTTTTGGAGTGTGGGTTTTAGAAATCTGTTTGTCCGCTATGGGAAACTCTTGCAAATGTTGTTGTTCCTCTTCTCACCCTCCTGCCATCAGCCTCGTTATGAGAATATCCAACACACTCCATTTGCTGAGCCATCAGTTCCTGATCTTTCTATCACGGAAAGCATTCAACATGAAGTTGATCCTACTCATCAGATCGATCTGCTCATCACATTCATTGAACACCAGCTACAAAGGATGGAGGTCAACTTCACCAAAATCAAACAAATCCTCTGTACTAATTGATTGATTAATATTTTAACTCATCACATATTTGTGCACTATCGCAGGCATCGTCAGAAGCATCGACTTCCTCCTCTTCAGCACAGATTATTGACCTGGATTCAGTAACTTCCAGCACAGATCTGGCGGCTTAAATCATAGACAAGATTTACCTGCATACGTAGTCAGTAGAGTTATGTGAATTGCAAGTCGTAACCGACAAAATTATTGTTTGCTTTACTCATAATATTGCCAAGGAAATGGGAACCGCAGTGCTCAATGCTGTGAAGCACTGGATATTTTTAGGTTTTTCCGTGGTGGCATATTCCCTACAAAGAGTTGTTGAGGTGAGATCCATTGACAACAAGTGCATTGGAAAAGCTTTTTTATGTTGCAAAAGACATCAAGAAACTGAGAGAGGAGATTCCTCACGAAACTGAAAAACTGTGCGAAGCTGTTCACATTCTAGTCGAAGGCGCGGTCATCTGTTCATCTTCTCCAATTTTCGAATTCTTTATCAACTTAAAATTATCTATCTTTCTTACTACGATACCACAAAGTCATTTGAGTGATTAAGTTAGTAAAGATTTCTAATCAATTAATTTTGACGGTCATTTAGACATCTTCGTTTTTTCCAGCTATTTTTAACGGTTGCTTTTTCATTTTTTGTTGGCTTTGCACATATAGGGGACTTCTGAGTTTAACATTTCTTGGATTCGTTTGTGTTATATGCTTCTCGGCGGTCTCCAGTTTGATTCCCACTGAGCCCTGGTATTTCCGTAGAACAGGGTTTTCTCTCTGCCCTGAGAAGGAAGTGGACCGTTCTCCTACCCATTCTCTCCTTGCTGTGCGTTGCATCTTCCCCTCCTGATCCAAACTCCTCCACCTAACCAGCCATCTCGGGCCCCTCCTTGCTTTTAATCTTCTATTCCCCTTATTTGCGTGACTTTTTCAACAACCTTTTCCGTGGTTTGTATTTAAATCAATAAAACCGTGTTTGTTTTTTAAGGTGATTGATATGATCATTTTTTAAAAGTGGGTAGGTAGTGTTAATATTTTATAGGTGGCTTTTTAAAATGTGGGTCGGTTAGGTATATTAAAGGGAGGTGCATTTTTTAAGTGTGGGTATTATTTTTTATAAGGTGGTTTTTTTTTATTAAACTCGTAGTGTTTAAAACTTTAGGCAAGGTAGTTTATTTCATTAAGGGTGCCCATATATTTAAAGGTAGAGATTTTTTTTAAAAAATTAGTTTGTTTAATTTAAAGGTGGCTTTTAATTACGCCGAAGGATTCCGATACAAGATGGGAAGAGATGATGTTTAGGATCATGTTTAATACAACATTCATTCGATCCAATATTTTGATGTTAAACTGGGATGACATTAATACTCTATGGAATGCTAAAGATCATTTTCCCAAGGACTTTAGAGTTGAGGTCAGGCTTCTGTGTCATCTTTCATATTCAATTGATATCGTTAGTTTTTGGAAGCATTGGCTTGTAGCAAGGTTTTCTATCAGACAATAGAAATACTCTAATCAGGTTCTTTGTTTAGTTTCCACACATTGAGTTTGTATATGTTATTGGCTGCCAAGGAGATGTGTTAACTCACAAAAGGAGGTACTATTACGAATTTGTTACCAAGTTTTGAATTATTTTTAAGAGAGTAATTGAAATATTGTTTGAATTTTATTGGTCAAATAACTTAACAAGTGCTTTTCTCCGACATGGATACTTCATCTTCTCCTCTACTTAATGTGGCAACCTGGGCGGAGAGGAAAATGGAGGTTTTCCAATGGAAGCATTTGCAAAGGTGCAAGAGATGTTTAATAGTGTAAATTGAGGAGACGGGAAGGGTGATGCTGCACTTTGTATCCTTCAGAAGATCAGCGAATCAAATGCCCTTCCCATATGTCCTGGAGCTTATTATTTTGCTAGGAATTACTCTAAACTCTGGATTGGATGGAGATTGGGTGAAGTTTTTACATTCTTTACCTAATGCCCTTCTACGGATGATTGTCTCACGATGAGTCTCATGTTCAGCATCAGACATCTTTCTTACAACCACCTCTGTAATTTCACCACGTAATTCACTCCTTGATGCTTGAGAAGATTTATTTGTTCCATTTCTGTTTGTATGTGACCTATCCCTAGAGATCGACTTTCCTGTTTTGCAATTGGTGTCAGGAGATTCTGAAACTGGTATATGATTTTTTAGTGTTATTTCTCCTGATGTACAATTGTTTTCGAATTTCTCGAAATCCACATACATTGTAGGCAATTGCTTGGCTTCATTATTTTCACTTTGTTGATGAACAAAAATGGCCATTTGTCTGGTTTTCACTGTCACTTTCTTTTGTAACTGGATGTACAGTTTGTGCTGATTTGGCTTCAACAAGTAAGCTCTCATGATCGATCTGCTTCTTGGATTCATGTTTTCCTTCATACTTCTAAAAACATGATATTTCATGGCACTCTTCTTACCCTCGACAGAATCTTCATTTTCTTGAGATACTGAGAAGTTGAGATATTTCCTCAACAATTTACTTCCAGATTCTGTCAAATCGTCATCTCTGTCAAAGCGATCATGAGTTTCTGTACCTAAATACATTTTCTCTGAGTCATATCTTCCATTTTTACAGATGCAGTGTCATTACCCAAGGATAATTTACACCCATATGTACTTTTTGTGCTCCCGTTGAAATATGTGCAATATGTGGAAGCATGCAAATTCCACGCTAATTATTTGACTAAATACATGTAAGAAATGTGGCCTCATGGATTATAGTTTTCACAAGATATGAATAAAATAGGTTCATTGGAAAGGCCTTAGAACCTTTCCAACAATTACATTTTGCAGGTATAAGGCCAAACCCTACAATTGTTGTCAACATCCTCTCATCTTCTACGAAAATGGAAGCTTTAGAACAGGGCACGTGAACTATTCGATAGAATGTTTTGATGAGATGTGGTCTTATGACATATAAAGAATGAAAAATATGCACAAAATGGATTTTTTGAAAAGGCCTTAGAAAATTTGAAGAAAATGCATTTGGCAGTGATGAAGTCATTGCCAAAATGGGAGCTTTAGAACAGGGTATGAACATCCATCAATGTATAATGTAAAGTGAATTGACTTGACATCACTTACATAACACATATAGTAGATTTAACTTGGGTAGGAACAATTTGCTTCATGAAATTGGTGTGGGACATGGAGGTATTTCATTTCCCACTTTTTAATTTACAACATTCTAACTTTTTGCATAACTATTCTAGAGTAATTACTTGATCTCAAAACTAAAAAGAGAGTTCTAAAGTTTTCCTCATTTTTTAATTTCGGCCTCTTTAAGCACAAATTGCATTGATGTGAACAATGCAAGTGTGATCGAGACCATAAAGTGGAGCACCATGACTTAGATTGTTCCCACCTTAATAATATTTGCTATGTGCTCCACTTTTTTGTCGCGATCTCACCCACATTATGCACATGAATGCAACATGCGTTTAAAACGACCAAACTATAAAAAATGGAAAATGGGCTATAAATGTTCATTCTGAAATTCAAGCTCAAGTACTTATAGGGGAACAAGTGATGTGTAAGTAGATTTCTCCAATATAATTTGTGGAATAAGTGTGGGACATACATGTATTTAATTCCCACTTTTTAATTTAAAAATCCCTCTTTCGAATGGTAAATGAAAAATACCTTTCGTTCAAATTGTGTTTATATGAATAATGTGGGCGAGATCGAGACGAAAAAGTGGAACACATAACAGATATTGGTTAGGTAAGATAACACTAAGTCAGGGAATAGGTGTGGGACAAGCAAGTTTTTAATTCTCACATTTTTTCTAATTCACTTGTGGAATGGGCGTGGGACATGCAACTGTTTAATTTCCACATTTTACTTAGAAACCCCTCTTCTGAATGGAAGATGAAATCCACTTTTTGTGCATATGGCCATCCACTTGCATGGCTCAATTATCGATGGTTTTTCGTGTATCACCTATTCCCCTACAAATACTAATCTTGAAATTGAAAATGAATGTTTATTGGGTTTTCCTCATTTTTAAATTTTGGTCCCTTTATACGCAATTTGCACTCATGTACATGATGCACATGAGATCGAGACAAAAAAGTGGAGTATAGGGTAGATATTATTTAGGTGGAAACAATCTAACTCGTGTAATAAGTGTGGGCCATGCATGTATTTAATTTTCACATTTTCATTTCTATTCTTACATTCATGCCTTCGTCTTCCTTGAACATTCATTCATGCATAAATTCCTTAAGCATATGTTCTCATGTTTCACATTGACTCCCTCATTCCTCTTTCCTTTCTCATGCACTTCCTCACCCTCTTACGCCTTCGTGTACACCCCTCTTCATCTACCGTTGTTTCTCTTCATCCACTTTTACTTCTTCAGTATATCCTTTTTGGCGTTTCCATTCATGCCTTTGTCTTCTTTGAACATTCATTCTAGCTTGCAGTAGACTGAAGAAAATCAGAATTATTGCAGATAAAGATGTGATTTATGATATTTACATCTCACATTGTTGTTTCCAGTTGAACAATAATATGAGAAAATAAGATCGTTTGATTGAAACTCTGATAAAGGCTTGTAATGACACTAAAATTTACCATTTTTCTGATGATTGCAGTTGTATTGCTTAACTGTAATAAGATGTAGTTTCTCAAGGTTAGAACAATGTAAAACAATGATTTCACTGTTTTGGATTTAAGTCATATTTCTATCACCTGGGCATAGTCCCATGGAGGGGTTTCAGTGCTATTTTTTTGCAATAGAAGGTCCCTTGAAAATATCTGAAGCCGGCTACAGTAAAAATAGTTTTTCCCTAGAAGGTAGGAGCTCTGATATTTGTGGCAATCAGTCCTATTCCTCAAGAGCTTAGGAAGTTACAAAACTTAGTCTCACTGTATGTTCCTTTCAACTATACCTTAAATGTAAATTTTTGGCAGGCTTGTGTTGATGTTCAAAACATATTGGAAATGGATCATATGCAGGATACTGAAAAATAACAAATTATCAGGGGAAGTGCCATTGCAGTTAGCCAACTGTTTCAGCCTTGCTACATTGTGAGGATTGTTTTTTCCACCTGTTTCTTTGTGAAATTTTGAAAGATATGATTTGCAAATTTGATTCTAAGATGATACTGTAAATGGCTCTATTTCTTTTACAGAAACCTCTCCTACAACAATTTTTCTGGGGACATTCCTGTCATTAAATTTTTTTCAAGGTTTCCTCCAGACAAGTGTAGATATAACCAAAAAAATCTCTCGAGGCCAATTCACTTTTTTTGGCATGTCACATGAATGTTGCATGTAATGCAACTTTTATTTGAGAGTCTCTATAAGACCTTATGAAAGTATTTCAAGTATGGATATAAAAAATACTAAGGAAATTTTGAAGTTGATTTTCTATTGCGGCTAAGTTTTTTGGCCATCTTAGGAACATTTTGGAGTTTAGTTTGCGCACATTTAGAATTATTATAATACCGTGTTTAGATTAGTCAGTGCTGACATTAGGTGTGTTGTTTTGCAGTATGCTCGAACTATCCAAAAGCTAGGGTTTCCTGCTCATTTCAAGGTAATACCCCTGTGAAGGATTTGATCTGCTTCCATCAACAACATAATCATTTGAAGCGTGCATTTTATTTGACATTTTTTACAGTGATAGGATCTAAATGGTACTGATATGCAGGACTTTAAGATCTAAAATATTGTGGGATACTGTGATGTGAAATTTCCTATAAGATTGGAAGGGCTTGCATATTCGTATGGTGTTTTTTCAAGTGTAATTTATGTGGGAACTTGTTATTAAATTTGTCTCTATCTTGATGCTACACACCTGTATTGATGCTACACAAATGTATTGATATTTTATGTTTCCTTCTACAATATGAGCCAGAATTGTTCCAGGCTTGATTTATCAGATGAAACAACCTAAAATTGTTCTTCTCATTTTTGTTTCTGGAAAGATTGTCCTTACGGGAGAAAAGGTGCATTTACCTCAACTTATTACATCTTTTGGTTCTTGTGTTGTAGTATTTTGTTTTCTCATTCTCATTTTGAAATAAAAACCTGACTTTTAGCTTTTCCTCCACATATGTAGCTACGTGATGAGACATACACAACCTTTGAGAATATATATCCAGTCTTAACTGAATTTAGGAAGGTCAACAATGGTAAGCTTCTATTATGGCTTTGTTATCGGGAATATGGTCTATGTTATTAGATAGTTTATAAAATCTATGTGAGAATAGTAGAGTGATTGACCAAATAATTTCCTTCTCATCTTCAGACATGCGTCAGGGTTAATTAACACTTCACAAGCTAAGAAATTCCTGGACATGGAGAGGGAATCAAAGACAATTGCTGATTAAAATGGTCTAGGGATTAACTATCCACAAGTCCCAGGGACTTACTTTGCATAGAGCAACTGTCGACATTGGAACCACTGAAAGGAAAGGTCTGACATTCACAACTTTCTCCAGAGTTCCCTCACTTGCCAATCTGTGCATTTCCCCTCCTTTTTCATTCGAAAGATACTAAAAAACGACGCACGTACCAACACTTGGAGCAAGAAGAAAGGAGGAGTCAAGACTACTATCACTCAACCAAAACAACCCATTGTAAATAATGCCCTCTACATTGATAACACCTCCACTACTACTTTACTCAACACTTCTTGTATCCAAAGTGGCAGTTCCATTCAAGGGGTATCAAATGTATTCATGTTTAGTTCAAATAAAATTCACCACAACAGGCTACCACTCATGATATAAAATCTGCAAATGTATGGAGGTCTTCATGTATTCATGTTTAGTTCAGATCTCATGATATAAGATTTGCAAATGTATATGTACGAATTTGTAACAAATTTGAAATGTGCACATAGATCCTTTCAATGTAATGTTTTATCTATATTCCTACACTACCACTATCAATCAAACCCCTTATCAACATGTTATCGACAATACAAAAAAAAAACTTTTTCAACAAAGAACCAACCAAACAACTGATGCAACCACCATCTCAAACATGTTGCAACACTAACACAATTTCCCCCAAATAATTACAAACCACATCAACTACAAAAGTAATTAACTATCCAAAGCGGTATCAATTGTATTCATGTTTAGTGCCAAAACAATTGCCCACAAAAGGCTACCACTCATGATATAAAATCTACAAATATTCCGTATTCATGTTTAGTTCAAATAAAATAGTCCACAAATTGCTACCACTCATGATATAAGATTTGCAAATGTATATTTACGTTCACTTTACAATCAAATACAAAGGGTTTTGTACTTAACTAACCAACCTATTATAGGGATTGTATTTGTTTAGTCTCAATCTTCCAACCATTGCTAACACAAGATTTAATTCTAATAATTAAATGCCCACAATACCATTGTAATTATATTACCATTGCTAGTTCTACTCACATGTGGTAATTCTAAGGGCTCTAAAAAAGGGCTGTGATAATGAAATAGGCATCTGTAAGTATTTCGTTAAATTTGTAGATTTTTTACTGAATTTCTACCTTATTTCATAGCTTAAATTCGATTACAGTGTTCATAAGTGCTAGAGGGTTGTCATTTCGCAAGTCATAGCTGGTTAAATTTAATTCATTTCCTTCAAATCTGTGTAAACACTACTAAAGGTCTGTCAGGTACGCATTTAACGGAAGGATTTCAAGGTTGGTATGTGAAGGTCGGCTATTTGGAATATGTCGTTCATTTGTGTATAGGCAACCATTGTTATTGCATTGTGGTATGCATTTACCTAAAGCTTAAGATTTTTAACAGAGAAAAAGCAATGGAGATCGTGAGGAAGTCCCCAGTTGTCACCTGCATGTTGCTGTGACTTCAACAATTCTTAAAACTTTAAGTCGTTAGCAGTTAAAATTAAAATTACGTTGATCACATGCATTTTATAACAAATGATATTTAAGATCTTTGCAAATCCTCTTAAGCTCTAAAAAATCCTGATCAAGCTAATTTTGACGAAGTTTTCTTTTAGGGACACAATGTATTACAATATTTGCAATGTTCAAATCCTTTGTGGTTTTATATATCTTCATCAAAGACATGCTAGCGTTAAACTCGAATTAAAAGGGGATATGTTGCATTTGAAATGAACAATAAGATTGTGAAGTTGATATTTATGACTAATTCTGAGCACAATCTCTGCACTTGCATTTACAAATGAATTGATCTCTACAAATATTGAAAAAGTGAATCTACATTTCACGATTTTAGGTATGGATAAAATAATTTAACATATGTCTTCAACTTAAGTATGCATAGCATTCAACATAAAAATTACTTTTGAATGAGAGAAATTAATCTTAAAATAAATTTGCTATAATTTGAAATGGGTCTTTTAGTTTAACCAATATTACTTTCTGAGTTTAAGGCTCAAAAATCCATAGAATTTAAAAAAATAAATAACTGTAAGTAATGAAACCGACCTAAGATATAATGGACATTCCACTAGAGGAATTCCCCTCTAAATCGGAAATTACATTATGTTGATCTATGAAAAAAACTCCAAGACATTCAAAAGCAGTCAATTTCAAAGTTTTCTCTAAAACTTCAGTTGTTCAATAGATACAATGTCGAGTCACATCAACAATTTATGATCAGAAGTAAAATTCGATTTTGTTGAATAGCAAATACAATAATATTGTTTTGTCAAATACCTTCTAACTCATTGGAAGATATGATTAACTGATCCACATTAGAAGAAGAAACAACAATGTATGTAAAAAGGAAGTACCTAAATATAAAGAGGAAAGAGAATGTTCCTACTGTAAGAAAAAGGGGCATACACTTACATTTTCATAGAGCAACTCGGAGCTCAAGATATACATTTTGGTATTGAGGAAGAACAAGTAAATGAAGCTTAGTCACACATGTCGATTGCTAGTTGCCAATCGATACGCATTTGGTCCTCCTTTTTCAGGATTTGATCTTATCCAATAAAAAATTTCACATTGCATCAACATCATTAGAAGTCCACAAAATAGGACGTTAGATGATTCAATCCTATATTTGATCCAAAACAAGATAGTCAGCATAATGCCACACTATTGGTTATAACACCTACAGGGAATGCAGTTTCATGACACTTCTTGTATCCGCATAACTGGCAATGTCGTTCAAGTGGATTTACCTTCAAGAATATCAACAAAATGCCACCACTCACGATATAAAATCTGTAAAGGGTATGCAAAATCTTCATGTATTCATGGTTTGTAAAGTCCACGATTGTAATGTGGTACCCAAAACCATTAGTAGATTCGTAATCCTCACTCCAGTGACACTATATCAATCAAATTTTAATACTACAGGAGTGGGTTTTTGAAATAGCTTATATCTCAAATAAGTTTGGGTGTTAAATATAATTTGTAGTAATTGTGTGTCAGGGCTTATATCTATTATATTCATGGTGCCACAACCCCTAAAATTGCCATCACTTATTGTATGCATATACAAAGAGGTTCTTGCTAAATAATATGGTATTGAATGGTTAGTTTTCTCTGTAATCATTGATAGCTTTTCTTGGCTAAAATTTCGAATTTGTAACAAATTTGAAATGTAGAGATAAAACCTTTAAATGTAATGCTATACAAAATCAATTAAGTTAGACATCAATGTATAACACATGATATGTTTTTGTAAACTAACATCAAATAACATATAAGAGTCCACATTTACATTAACATTTGCTAAAGAGTTATAAGTGAATGTCCCTATGAACTAATATAAATTATACCTGTAGTTTCTGGTACTTATACTAGGCTGCATGTTTTTGTTTAAACATTTACTCATTTCTTTTATAGAATATAACATGATTTTGTAATGAACTGCATATATTACATGTGAACTTCTAATATTATGTGATTTTTCCAAAATTTCTTGTCGATATTAATCAAAATCCTCATGTGGTCCCATAAATTATCAAAACCACAAATTGTATTGAATATTCAACATTTTGTTTGTCTCATTTGAAATTATGGAGTAGAGTTAAGGTTGTCATGATTTCAATCAAGATTGTGAAGTGAGTGGCATTGTAAGTCACATGACAGTAAGACTCATGTTGAAGTCAACTAAGACAACAAGGTCACGAAGGACATGTTAATTACCTGACAACTGTAATCCACACCAAAAGAACTGCTAACTGAAAATGGAAATGAATCAATGTTGGCATACAACTCTCCACTATTTAGAATCAGTGACAAGATCCTCATTTGTCTCTTTATCAGGTCATTATAAGATTCAAAACTTACATTCATATATGACTAAATAAGAAGGTCATATTGAAGACACTAGTTCATCGAGTTTTACTCTAGCTGATAGAAAGGATTTGTATCCTAAAAGTGGTTTGAAGAAAATTTTCTAAGTATGAAGCAATATAAAGTGAATTTCATGGTTAAAGGAGAAGGGATCATGCCGTTTTTTTTTACCATTTGTTGATAAGTATGATGTAGAGACATCGTTAAAAAGTGGCTACCTTCACACTCACTTAGATCCTAGATATATATCATTTTACATCCTCACTTCAACTATTACATTGGTGCCAGTAGCTTTCCACCCTTATTGATGCTTACAAACAAAAATTGAAAAACATAGGTGTTGTCCAATTTACACGAGTTTTAACTTCTAATGGACTATGTCTGCCCAACCAAACATCGCCATAAAACTCCTTGATGAGAATATCAATCGTGATTTAAGACTACAAGGAGTACGACCTCGCACAAGACAACTCAATTCATTGCTCTTAGACACAAAAATATTAAGTGTATATTGCAAGAGGGATATCCCAAATAATCTTAAGCATTACAAAAGCCTCCTAAGGACCTATTTCAATTGTTGGGTAAATATGCAAGTAATTTGAAACGTAGTCTCCACTCACATAATTTTAGATCTCACAAGGGATCAATTTGTAGGTACAACCACCAACTATCTTGCAAGGCTTTGGCCACCCACTAGGGTATGAAGCGAAAATTATGCAGTAGAGGGTTAATCTTATTCATGATATGGTCATACCTACAACACCTAGACATGATCACCTCACTCGTCCCAATATGATAGGTTTCACAACATAAAATCACCACCTCTAAAAAAATTGAGGAAAAACGTCCTTAATAAGATGCCTTAGGTGCGAAAAAAGAAGATGATAAATGAGGTTAGAATATTTTATCAACATGATCAATGTTTAATACCCTAGGGAAAAGACTCAAATGGAAGGAGGAAGCGTAATAGGAATTATAACTCGTTCTTTTAATTTTTTTAGTTTTGATGAGAGGAGATTCTACCTAACATTGTGGGTGTTAAGGAAGTAAACCAATAATTAACATAGCAAAATATTTGTTTAATATCTTTATAACATAGGTGCAACATTGATTACAACCTCACATCTAATTCAACACTATAAAATATAACCACATTGGTATTCCATTTTAAAAATATACCAAGAACAATTCTTCGAACAACAATACATATCATTATTCTATGGTAATACATGTATTGCAAGATGAATACAACTTTACAATGATAACTCATTAATTACAAGATATCACATCCATAAAATTCCTCTTGTTCGGAGTACCTGCAACCAATGATGCATCAATCCTAGGACTATCCCTAATTTCCAAAGCGCGATTTGCGGACTCTTGAATTGTATACTTTCCAGGTATGGTTTTGTTTTTATTGCTTACTCTTGAGAAACTGTTAAAGGGAATTGGTTTTTTTTGAGCAAATTGTTAACTTTGGTTTAACATTCTTTGAGAAGATTTTATAATTTGATTGTTCAATTTTATCCTTCAATATTATGCAACATTATTCATATTGATTTCATTTTTTGAGAGTTCCTTATGTTTGTCTAATCCAATAAAGTGGTGTTTGAGAGCCCTGTAATCATAGAAAGGACTATCAGTTTTATGTAATCATAGAAAGCTATGTTATCGTTGTTGGCTGTAAAAATATACTTATATTTATAATATCATCTCTAACAACTAATAAATGTAAATATTTGCATGTACTTTAAAATAGAACAAGTGACGGTCTTGTTACTGATTATGTATTTATGATCACCACTGGTAACAAACATTTCATACAAGACTCATAACAAGGCTATTAAAAAAACCACCATGACCCCTACTACAAAACCCCTGCTCAAAATGTATACTAAAAATAGGGCTACTGTCATAGACCAAGTGTAATGTATTTTTCTTTTTAAAAGTACTGCATATATTCTGATATATTATTTGGGTATACTTTTTTACTTCAAGAAATATTGTTGATATTTTCTTTTTTATTGATGATAGATCATTATTAATTTAATGTATAAAACTTCATGAATCCATTATCATATATATAAGTTGAGTTGCACGCTCTAGAAAAGGAGAAGGAAAAAGCCAACAAGGCTCGGTTGGTTGAGGTTAGTAATGATATTTACTCTTGTTTTGTTTCAAGATTATTTTGTATCTTACCATATATATAAGTTTGATCAATTGATTTTTTTACATCTGTGTTGGATAATTGAAAACACAATGTTGGGATATACACTCACTTGCACTGGGGATTATTTTAATAAATATTAAAGGTAATCTCACTCCTCTCCTTTTTTTCAAATTTGCAGGTTCAAAATGAGCTCAATGATTTAAGAGATAAGTTGTATCCTCTGAAAATGAAATACCAGAAAGAAAAAGAGAGAGTGGATGAAATATTACGATTGAAACAAAAGCGTGAGGAATTGTTGTATACTCTACAGGAGGCAGATCTAGGATGGAGCTTGTAAGAGTAGTTAACATAAGATATAGAGCTCTTCAAGAGATAGAGGCAGCCATTGCTCAATACGAAACTAATGTGGAGGGAGATTTAATGCTAATAGAGGTTGTAGGGCCTGAGAAGATTGCATAAGGAAGTGTAATGCGAAAGATTGGTTTTTTTGGCTCTCTTTTTTTGTTAATTGTTTGTTCGTTACGTTGTCAGGATATGGGTATGGGTACGATACACAGATACATTAATTTAAAAAAACCCTTTGGTATGAAACATCTTGGATACATCTATATATATACTCATTTTAATAATTTTTTAGTCCATAAAAAACTGAAATAGTAATACAAAACTTGAATCAATGTTCAAAACATTCAATATACTTAAAAATTTGCATTTTTATTGATCATGTGGCTTCCATACATATGATATATGAATGTCAACATGAATATGAACAAAAATTGAAATTTGAGGGTGTATTATTGTATTCATTTAGTTTTTAGGGTTCAATTTTAGGGAATAGAAAAGTCAAAAAATTAAAAAAAAATGAATTAAAACTTTAAAAATATGTTTTTAGTGAGGGATACATATGGTATATGTATGGGAACCTCCCGGATATGTCACATATACATGGGTATGCATTCGTAGCATATCCTGAAGGCTCTCAATTTTTTCCTATTAATTTTTTCCACTTGGAACCCTTAAAAGAGATAAAATAAGTAGATGAATTTGCATATAATAAGAACCATTTTCAAAGGGGGAAACAAAGTAACCTATTGTATCTCTATTTAAATATGTAATGGGCACCCATTAAATTATATCAATCTTGCATGTAAACTGATAAAATTAACCTTCAATGAATACCCATCAACCATTTCCTGCAAATAATTGTAAAAATATGATGATTTCAAGATGCAGTGAAATAATAATGAATTTGTATGGTTCATCATGCTCAATAGAAACCTATGGAATCCATATTATATTTGGGAGAGGTCTCAAAGTCTGATCAAGCTATTGAATATGTTTTACGCTCCATCATTTCTTATGGTGCCTTTTTAATGAAGTTCATTACATTGATGTTCATTTTTTATATCTTTTGTGGCGTTGAGATTCAACCTGCTCAACATGGATGCCACGGGGTATAATGTTATTACTAATAGAATAGGGAATTGTTTGAGATTATAAACAAAGTTTTAGAATTCCTTCTCTTATGCCTGTGTGGATGCTAAGATTGATTTTTTTGATTGTAAACCTAAAAAGCATTGTGATGACCATTGATGGGGTGTGTGTTTAATTCCTTTTTGAATTTGATTTTAATATTAACACAAAGTCAAGATGGTAATATGATTTTTTCTTTGTTTATTGGGTTCTTTTAATACCAGTTCTTGAATGGGTATGGGTATAAAATTTTACTTAATATGTGAAGGGAGTTGACTTTCTTAGTAATGATCTAGTTTCAATACTAGCTGCAGATATATGACCACAACTTAAATTTATCAAGGAATTGGATCTAAGGTTATGGACTCACTCATTGAGGTGGCAGCTTATGGGTACCATTGGTTAAAATGACCCTGAATATGCAAGAACATCAAGGCTTAATGAGAAATATGATCTATACAATTATGAAATTATTCTTCTAGAGTTATTGATGGTAAGGAAAGTTGTGGAAAATGACTCAAATTTGTTTCAGTTGGTAAGATTTATGTTTGTTAATTTTATTTCAGATCTTAAATTATACGTTGTTTAATTATTTTTAAGGTTTTTTGTATGGAGCATGGAGCAATCAAATGTGGATGGAGTTGTCTTTGACATTTGCATGTGAACACAAATTCTATAAAAACCAGACAACAACACAGTCATAGAAACTGTTAAAATAGGATTTGCAACAACCTGCAGGGATCTTGGGATTGTATTAATTTTGTGAAGTCAAGAATGAAAGTGGTTGGGGATTTAATTTAAATTTGGAACCAATTTTTAAATGCAACATGTCATGCTCAGGAGCCTCTAGTTATTTGTCAAGTATCAACATCATCCGTATTCTGCTATTGCATTTTTGGGAACATGTTTTCCCAATAGCTATGTCATTTCTATTAAACAAATAACATGTCATTAGTTTTAGCCTTAGGAATTGTTTTTGGAGTAAGTGGAATTATATAGAAATGGTTACTTCTAATTTTTGTTGAATTTATTTTCTGACAAGATGGGTACCAGTCATGAAATATCTTATTTTTCAGCTGACCAAATCGTGTTGGGGGCATTTATATATCTCCCTTCACAATACAGCAATGCATTTGAGAATGGGGTGGTCAAAGTAATCAAAAGTGTTCCTTTGGATGATCAAAAGCTCCTTTTTGTGTTTTATGAAGATGTTTCTCAGAAATTTCAAATTGCAGAGAGGGAGGTGTTCCAATGATTGATTGATGTGATTGGGTTCACTGTATCCACTCTCGTTTCTTAAAGTCACTCTAGTATAGTTTGGTTTATAAGTGGATTATTCCCTAGCTGGTTTAGGCCCTGGCACTTAGGTTTCAATGAAATTAAACTACGTATATACCTTTATTTTGTAAAATTTGTGAGTATCTCGTTGAAACTGTTTGATTTTTTTGATGGAATTATGTGTATTGGAGTTAATTGTATGACACTAATTTTTGAGAAAACAATGTGATTCATTAGGGCTACGAATGTATATCATGTACATTTTGAGATAAAGTTCCTCATAATAATACTATATTTTCAAAGTTTTTATTTCCTTAGAAGAAAAATTTAGATGAACATATGCTCCAATGACATACAAGAGAGGAAGGCTAGACTATGAGTGCACATGCGCTTGGGGATCTTCTTGTAAACTATTGGAATTAAATTGTGTAGTCAAGATTAGAGAGCACTAAAGACAACCCTGCCATAAACATGAAAACACTCTTGCATAGGACCGTTTAAACTAATTAGGACACAAATTCAACCAAGATCAAATACTCATGACAAATACAGGTGCTCTAAAGGTTTTCCCATAGCCTATCAATGAATAAAAAAACATTAAAACATTTTTAGAGTCCCCATATAGGTTAGACACTATCAAGATTGAATTTTGGCATTTTGTCAAACAATTTTTTGAATTCTTCAATAGATTAAAACAACATTCACTATATTATACAAGTGATTCAAAAGGAACTTCATCTTTTTGCTTCTAATATGCAGAGCTCTTTGTGTCCAAAGAAAATGTTTCTAATGGAAGGTGGGTGCTTATTCAAAACTTAATTTTAGATCATTTCCAATTTATGCTCATACCCTTGTATTTATAGAGATATTCTAAAATCTGGTACTATTTTGTTTTGGAAGATACAATGTTACATTTGACAGATTGTAGAAGAAGCTTTTCTAAATAGATATTTTTTGGTTCATTATTTGTAGTCCCTTCTCATGGAGTATTATAATTGAATCTTATAGAAGGCATGAACTCCCCATGAAGCATTGACTCTATTTCACCAAATACAACCAACATGTATCCAACCTAAATAATAATGATCTCAGGGACTTAAATGATTACACGATATGTATAAAATTGGTTTGTTGAAAATGCCTTCAAAATTTTTAGGCGAATGCATTTGGCAAGTGCAAACCCAAGCTCCAAAACCTTTGTCAGCATACTCCCTTTCTATACCAATAGGGGAGCCTTAGCACAAGGTATGAACATTCATCAAAGTATAATGGAAAGTGATTTTTTGTTTGCAAAATGCCTCAAAGAGATGTGTTCTCATGGAATGTCATGATTGTAGGCTATGAAAAAATAGCTATGAAAATGATTCTCTCAAACTCTTTGAGGTAATACAACACTTTGGAATGTACCCTAACCATTTAAGCTTCGTTTATATATGTTTCCATATTTTGGCTCATTTTTGTTTCTTGGAGAGCTAATACATTAAATCACTTAGTCATTCTTTCAATCTACTTTGATGTCAACACTTCACATTCACTACATTCTTGAGAGTGATTGTTAGAAAAATTACATGTCTCACTTCCATTTGTATTCAATTATTAAACAACTAACTCTTATTTAACATCCCTTCCAATGTACTTTGCAACATTTGTTTTGGCTTTAATATAAAATCAGAATTGCCAATCAAACCTCTTATCAACAATAACTACAAAACTAATAACTATCCCTCGACATTCACATTGCATTGTACACATGCGATTGCATTGTGAATTGATATCATTTTACATCCTCACTTCAACTATTACATTGGTGCCAGTAGCTTTCCACCCTTATTGATGCTTACAAACAAAAATTGAAAAACATAGGTGTTATCCAATTTACACAAGTTTTAATTTCTAATGGACTATGTTTGCCCAACCAAGCATCGCCATAAAACTCCTTGATGAGAATATCAATCGTGATTTAAGACTACAAGGAGTATGACCTCGCACAAGATAACTCATTTCATTGCTCTTAGACACACAAATATTAAGTGTATATTGAAAGAGAGATATCCCAAATAATCTTAAGCATTACAAAAGCCTCCTAAGGACCTATTTCAATTATTGGGTAAATACGCAAGTAATTTGAAACGTAGTCTCCACTCACATAATTTTAGATCTCACAAGGGATCAATTTGTAGGTACAACCACCAACTATCTTGCAAGGCTTTGGCCACCCACTAGGGTATGAAGGGAAAATTATGCAGTAGAGGGTTAATATTATTCATGATATGGTCATACCTACAACACCTAGACATGATCACCTCACTCGTCCCAATATGATAGGTTTCACAACATAAAATCACCACCTCTAAAAAAATTGAGGAAAAATGTCCTTAATAAGATGCCTTAGGTGCGAAAAAAGAAGATGATAAATGAGGTTAGAATATTTTATCAACATGATCAATGTTTAATACCCTGGGGAAAAGACTCAAATGGAAGGAGGAAGCACAATAGGAATTATAACTCGTTCTTTTAATTTTGTTAGTTTTGATGAGAGGAGATTCTACCTAGCATTGTGGGTGTTAAGGAAGTAAACCAATAATTAACATAGCAAAAGATTTGTTTAATATCTTTATAACATAGGTGCAACATTGATTACAACCTCACATCTAATTCAACACTATAAAATATAACCACATTGGTATTCCATTTTAAAAATATACCAAGAACAATTTTTCGAACAAAAAAACATATCATTATTCCATGGTAATACATGTATTGCAAGATGAATATAACTTTACAATGATAACTCATTAATTACAACATATCACATCCATAAAATTCATCTTGTTCAGAGTACCTGCAACCAAAAATGTGTTAATCCTAGGACTAAGTATGGAAATCCCCTACAATCAAGCATAATTTCCATGCATCCATCATTTCAAACAATCAGAATAGAAAATAGAGAGAGATAGAGATAGGGAGAGAGACAAAAGAGTAAGGGAAGGAGGAAGAAAATATAGAATTCATTTTCTTTCCAAATCACCATAACATCTCATATCTAATTTTCATTTCTTTTCAACTCATATACATTTTGACCCATTTGTATTTTTAAAACCCAATCAATATTTTCATAATTAGCTCTAGAGAGAGAAAAGGGGAAGAGAGAGAAAGTCTGGATTTCATTTTCCTTTCTATTCATCATATCATAACCACATACATTATTAAATTTTTATTTCATTTCTAACCCATGAACATTTATAACTCATTTACATTTTTAGAACCAGTCAAAATATCAGAGTTACTTCTGGAAAGAGAAAAGGGAAGAGAAAGAAACATCATAATTTCCCAAAAAAATTTCATACAATAATTTGATCAATTCATACTCTATAAAGTGTGGAAACAATATGTACAAGTTCCACGGTTAGTTAGGGGTCAAAAAAACCCTTAGAAGGTGTGTTTAGCTAAAGTTGCAATTTTCAGTTCAACCTAGCCGAAACATCTAAAGTGCTCACAAATTGGGACTTGAAAAAAATCGTTTTAAGTTTAAACACAAAGTTTGATGGTTCCTGTGTAATCTCCCATATACATATAATTCATTGTGTTTGATGGAAGTTTACTACGAAAAGCAGAGCTCAAGTTACAAGGGAACTCCGAGGCCAGTTATCGTAATTGCGACAGTGAATCTTTTCAATCAGCGACCAGTGGGCACCAAAACTTGCTCACAAAACTATTCTCCGAAGGCACTTTCATTGAAATGCAGATGGGTTGTAATTCTCTTACTGGCCATCTTGGGATAGGTGGAAATGGTTTTCTTTTTCACTCTACTAAACGGTAACTGTAGGCCGAAACCGATCGCGTTTTACTAAAAGAGCACGTCACTACAAGTGACTGATAAGCTAAGTGGGCTTAGAAATTTGACATGGAAGGGTGTTAATTAATTTCAAACTACTTAGTTATGTTTCCCTTAGTGTACCACATTACTAGGGGTCATGCAAGGAGTTTCAGGTTTGTGGTATATTTTCATGTGGCGATCCATACGCATAACTTTAGGGGTCATAATTGTTGTTTGATGATTGACAGTTCTAAATGAAGTAAGGTTTTATCATTGGTTGGATTTACATTTCCTAATAATTAACATTTAATTTCCAAATGCAAGAAATGATGAAAGCAAAATTTAGTACAAGAGAAAAGGGAAAGTCCATACCTTTTTCCTAACACTTGCTAGAGACATCAGCTTGGGAATTTTCACCATGGCGCTTAACTAATGAAAAATGAATTTGGTTGAAAGATTCCAATTCTGTTTTCCATGAATCCATTACATGGATATCTAGCAATCATGGCATTTAATAAAAAAAAATCCTTCCAAGAATTTTGTCTAATAGTTCACATGCTGAGCATAAATCCACACTTTTACATATTTCTCTCTCTAACAACAAAGATATAATGACAAGGAATGAGCAAAAACTACACATTCCATGTGGGTGTATACTCCAAAATGGTCTCCCCCTCTTCAGAAGACTCCATTTCTCTAAATTTCCCTCAACACCCAAACTTTTCACTGCTCACAAAATCAACATATTCTACAACTCCCAAGATTAGCAGAGCTCATACGTACACTCTATTTAGATTACAACAAAACTCAACATATACCGACAATCTATAGGGATGTATACACATTCATGGGGATCAAAAACTACACATTATGAAATCCAAAACAAGTCCTCCCACACTATCGTCAAAAATAAAAAATGTTCGTGTATTCCCACTTGTGCATAATATTCTCCAATGATCCCACCTTGCACATACCTGAAACCTTAGCACCCGGGATATAACATCTAGTTGAAGGCGTTTCTTTGAAAAACCATTTAAACTCACCGTGAATACCATTATGTGCATATCCAGCAATCATCACACTCCATGAACTGGCCCATCACTATATAATGTTGCAAATGGAGAACAGAATGGAAGAGACAAATCTCTTCATGACATAATCTGAATAGAGGCATTTGTGGAAATAGCAAGAAGTCTTTACCAACTTACCAGTCGATCCTACTCACCAACTAAAAGATAACTGAGCAGGGAACACGAGCTACCAAGGTTCAGTACACCGTAGCACAAGTGGCCATGAAGAAGACGAATCCAAGCCAATATCACAGTAAATAAGCTCAAGATTTTAATGTGAATCCTATTTTCTAAGTCCATTATCAAACCCATGTACGCTTTAGCTTTTTCGGTCCTATTACTTGATTAAGTGAGTCTGCTTTCTTTGCCTCAGCATAGTGTCAAGATAATCAGTTTTCTCCCAAGTATGTAAAAAAAAATGACATATATATATATTAGAGCTTCTCTGTTAGCAACCCAACTGATGAACCTTGTTTAAGACTTGGGCATACCACTTATGGAAGCCATACCAGAGAATGGAATACCCAAGGGGGTTTCATGCAGAAGGATAGAGAAGTGAAAACCCAAATCCTGCAGACACAAGTAAGTTGAGCCAACTCAGGATAGGAAATGCAGCTTTCAACTTATTCTAATCTCATCCACCAAGCCTGGAGGAATAAAAGTTATTTGAAACTACACAACACATGACGCATCCCAGGTTACAGATGCACACAACATAGGTACTTAGGAGAAGAAAAATTAAAAACCATATAGCTAGACGTTATACCAGGTTGAAGCACCATAGCTCATTCTGGGTACTTGAAATGGAGCAGGTAGTATGGCCATAAACGAGATGGGAAGTGACAAGTAGTAGTTTCCTCATAGCGAAAAACAAATAGAACTTAGAATCAGATAAGCAATGGTCGGCAGATTTAGATCAATAAATCTGCATAGAGTCTGAGGGAAGAAAATAACGAAGTACTTCTGTTTAACACATTTCCACAAAACATGTATGTTTATTTAATTATGCAAGTGCACAGGCTTTACACTTTCTGCCACCATCCAATAACTGCTAAATTTTCAATGTTAACTTTGGTTTCACGTGATCCATAATATTTGATCCCAAACAGAGTGCTTGAATTATTGTGCAGGGAAGATGACAGGTTTAGGTGGTGCCCAACATGTCTCTCTCTCCATCACACTCCTCAAGCCCCAAAATCCTGATTCCGCCCTGCCAATCACATGACTATCAAATCACAACAAATTAAATTATTTTAATATTCCTCAAGTCATTGACAACTGGTTTCAGAGGGGCACTACAACATCAACTTCTCTGCAGGTTATCATGTGTCTCAGAGTCTTCCCATTCATCTGTCATCCATTTATCTTGCATTATCTTTGATTTTCATCCCATTTTCCTTCATCAAACCCTTACTCCCTTCTCGGTTGTTGTCAACCCTATTCAGTCACGATAAACCCAGCTTGTCTCCATTTATTATTTGTCATCTACCCATTCTGTATTTTATTTTCTAAGCATGTAGTACCTCAGATCTTCAGATCTGGTCATTCTTCCCACCTGCCACCTCAGATATGATATTCACCATACTGAGTCGCCGTCGACTCATCTTGGTCATCGTCGACCAAATATGTATTCATTACATCCATCATCATACTCTTTCATTTTCTTGCATTCTTTCTGTCCCCATCAGATCCAGACCTTTTGCAGCATCTCAATTTCATCACAACATCATCACTAGCTCTAGATCTGCCTTTGATTCCTTGAGATCTGCATTTTCTATTTTTTTTTAGTGTTTTTTGACCTATCCTGCTATAGTTTCCATTGACTGGGTCCTACAGTCCCAAGTTTTCATTGACCCATCTAAGTTAGAGTTATTTTAGCATTTATTTACATCAGATCTACTTCTTATCACATCTGTTGCATTTTAGCTTTTGTTTTATCTCATATTTTTCCGCATTATATCAGATCCATTATTTACTTTATTTATCTTTATCACAAAGTGACTTGACAGTCATCCTAGGAAGTTTTCATTTCTCAGGGACTGACATTGTTAGGCAACCCACTCACCTATCTACTAATCATTTTCTTTTTTGATTTTCTTTTTGTTGCACATGTAATCTATCATGTTGTGAGGAGGATATTTCTTTTATACACATGTCCACTGTCATCCCATCTAGAGGTACTCTAAACCCTCTCATTTTTAATGTTACTTGTTTTCCTTGTTACCATTTCACTAATTTGGAACAGGAGCAAGAAAATTTTCAACACCAAAACCCTTCTTATTTCCAATCATAGTCCAACCATCAATGGACATATCACATTTGGGCTTAGAAACGAAGTGTGGCATCACCACTGTCTTAGAACGTGCTAGAAGAGGACAATTGCAGATGCGGTGGTCTGAGGATTGACAACGAAAGCATGTGTTGGGGAGGTTGAAATAAACCACATTTTGAGAGAATCGTAGGGACCCAACTTGAATATCCATGTTGTCCCGTGGATCTTTCGCGAGATCAAATTCGTCACAAACTCGCTTTTGGAACAAACATAAAAAAATGCTCTTGCTCATGGCATATCACCCTGCCAATGGGTTTATCTATCTCTGAAAGGAAAGGCCAAAGATGAACGGGAAGTCCAGGAAGCTCAATCCAAACTGGAATTTTCAATGAAACCTGGTTAGAGAGGCTAAAGTCAGGAGTCCATCGAGAAAGCACTAAAAGGGTATTCCCTAAATACCAGTAAGCCGTCGTAAGGAGGAGGGCTTGGAGCTGAGAAGTCTCATGAAACGAAAATAGATAAATCCCTTTGGTGAGGTTACGAATACCTAAAATCTGGATATCGTTTTACTCCTAATGGTTATTTATCCAATTTTATAGGTAAGCTTCTGAGGGAATGTGGCCACATAAATACATAATAAGGAAATTGTTGTGACACCATTTGACCATAGGGTCCAAACATTCATCAGAAATAACAACATTCATGGATGATTCAAAATCCATACCTCATTGTAGACCTTCGACACAAACTTCCAAGCACATTAGGGAGCCATTTCCACCACTAGTTGTAATGGATGGAGAGTTAGCCATTTATAGGTAACTCACCGCCCTAGTGGTGGGAAAATAGTCGACTACCACTATGATAGAATATAAGAAAAAACTTTAGAAAGGTTAAAAGGGATATCGCAAGCGCACACATAAAACCCTAACAAAGCCAAAGTCTTCAAACACTTTTTTTCTTTATGTAAATGTTTAATTTGGAGTCCATTGAGAAAGTACTACAAAGATATTCCCTAAATACCAACGAGCCTTTCCCTTTTTATGTTTACATGCAATTCTATTTATGTTTTTTTTAAAGATGCTCGAAAAAATGTAGTTGAACACAAGGAGAAAGAGTTTGCATATATATTTAGAAATATTTAAACGAATAGACTTGCACGTTGGAGGGCCCACTCTCAAAATATATTAATGCTGGAGTGACTTGCAAATTGCAGGGTTCGCTGTCAAAATATATTAATGAAAATTTATAAGTTGGGCCTGATTTAATTAAATATAACATGCATAAATTATAAACAATACTCGATGAAGAAGAAGTCATCACCTAATCTTCAGATTCATTTTCTAATATATTATGTCCTACGAAAACGAGACCAGAAATTAAATTGCAGAATTTTAGAAATCCCAAACTATGAATGGGCATCTAAGCTTGTCGTTTAATGCGGGGTTGGATCCACGCGCTTGTGATTGTGGAGCACATGTGAAGAAAGAAATAACAAAATGAGTCGACCTTCATTATAATGATTGAATATGCAATGGAATCGTGTTTCATATTTCCTCAAGACTTTATTAGGTACGACAATAGCTAACCTAATCTATTCGGGAATGGGATAGAGGAATCATGGGCAACACCTACTGCAAATGTTGTTCACAGCCTCCTGCTACTGCTCATGATCACCCCTCTGCAGTTTCGCCGACGCCGCTGCCTTCTTCCATACCTATCGTTTCTTCACCGATTCCTTCCATACCCACCGTTTCGCCGCCACCTGCTATGAAAAAATTGTTGTTCTTCAATTGATTAAGAACAATTGGGTTCATACTTGCCAGGGATGAAAAAATTTACCTTCAAATTTTTCAGTGTGACTCAACTTATTCAACACCAAAATCCTTCTTATTTCCAATCATAGTCCAACCATCAGTAGACATATTACATTTGGGCTTAGAAACGAAGGGTGGCATCACCACTGGCTTAGAACGAGCTAGAAGAGAACAATTGCAGATGTGGTGGTCCGAGGATTGACAACGAAAGCATGTGTTGGGGAGGTTGAAATAAACCACCTTTTGAGAGAATCGCAGGGACCCAACTTGAATATCCATGTTGTCTCGCAGATCTTTCGTGAGATCAAATTCAACAGAAACTCGCTTTTGGAACAAACGTAAAAAATGCTCTTGCTCATGGCATATCACCCTACCAATGGGTTTATCTATCTCTGGAAGGAAAGGCCAAAGATGAACGGGAAGTCCAGGAAGCTCAATCCAAACTAGAATTTTCAATGAAACCTGGTTAGAGAGGCTAAAGTTGGGAGTCCACCAAGAAAGCATTAAAAGGGTATTCCCTAAATACTAACAAGCCGCCGTATGGAGGAGGGCTTGGAGCTGAGAAGGCTCGTGAAATGAAAATAGATAAATCCCTTTGGTGAGGTTACGAATACCTGAAATCTGGATATCGTTGGACTTCTAATAGTTATTTATCCAGTTTTATAGGTAAGCTTCTGAGGGAATGTGGCCACAGAGATACATAATAAGGAAATTGTTGTGACACCATTTGACCACAGGGTCCAAACATTCATTAGAAATAACAACATTTGGGGATGATTTAGAATCCATACCTCATTGTAGACCTTCGACACAAACTTCCAAGCACATTTGGGAGCCATTTCCACCACTAGTTGTAATAGATGGTGAGTTAGCCATTTATAGGTAACTCACTGCCCTAGTGGTGGGAAAATAGTTGACTACCACTATGATAGAATGGAAGGGAAAACTTTAGAAAGGTTAAAGGGACACTGTTTATCCAACGGGATATTGCAAGCGCACACATAAAACCCTAACAAAGCCAAAGTCTTCAAACACTTTTTTCTTTATATAAATGTTTAATTTAGAGTCCATTGAGAAAGTACTAGAAAGATATTCCCTAAATACCAACAAGCCTTTCCCTTTTTATGTTTACATGCCATTCTATTTTTTTTTTAAAAAGCCCACTTCCCTTCGACCTCATTTTGTTTTGTTGTTTTCGAGACTGATTACTTCACTTATGGATTATTATGACTTCTTGTTTTAGCATGCTAGTAGATATCATAGACATTGGACTGTTATTGATTTGATCTTTATATGATGCATATGGTTTACTGGTGGACATTTGATGACGATATTGTATGCTTTTGACAGGGTTATTTATCTTTAATTATGACATGTGATATATTTAATCATATTGAGTAGAACTTGATAATTGGACTAATGTGATGATCGTTTTGATATAAATGATATGTGGAATAGAAATGTGCTAGGAAGTGTTAGTGATATCATACTTGCATAGATGATAGTAAATCATGTGTCGTTTATTTTAGATTATATTGTATATTTGGCATGAATGTTTTAATGCGGCCAACAGGCCGAAGGAGGTATTTTCTGCTCTGCAGGTATATTATATTCACAACAATATTGGGGAGTGGAGACCAACCACATCGGAATTTGAGAAGAATCCAGCTAAGGTCACCATGGCAACAAGTAATTGTGTGTGTGTTAGAATTATCTGGTAAAGGGAAAATTGTGACCTAGGGATCATGTGTTGTTTTGTTTTAATTTTTCCCTTTTGTTATGTTAGTATGTGTTGCTCTTAGTAAGTGAAATTTTTACTTATGTTATTATTCATATTCCTTGGATTGGAGTTTACCCCTTTGTTAGCCATGGGTTGTAGTGGGTTAATTAAGTTAATTTGAAATTGTCCTAAACTAATTAAAAGATGTGACCTAAGAGAGTTCATTTATTAGGATTTGATTTACTTGGGATTTTGTGTGGATTGATGTGTGTTTGAGTTTTGAGTGTAGCACACTCTACCCCACATGGGAAACTCGAATTTGGCCTTGGAGGCCAAATTTCAAAGCTTGTGGGACAAGTCAAACTTGTCCCACACCTCTTAAAACCCCATGCCAACCCTACCTATGGGTTGGAAGGCCAAATTTAGGGTCTTTTAGGTGTTTTGGGGGGATAAAAGGGTAAAAATATTAATTGCACTTTCTTTCAAAATTTAATTTTGTCCTTTGAGGGAGTGGGCTTAGTTGGAGTGTGTAAGGTGCTTGCCTTTCTTTCAACCACTTATTAATGGTGCATTGGAATTTGATGTTGACCAAATGATGTGGAGTGGAGGGAAAAGGAGGTGGCATCCTACTTGGAGCCACATCATCCCTCCCTCTCTTTTCTCTATTTATTTGATCCTCTTGTTTGTTTTGGGGGTTGGAAGTTTCATTTTTAGTCTTGTGTATTTTGGAGAGGAGAGGTTTTGGAAGGAGTTTGTGGAATTTTGGAGCTTGTTGATACTTGTGGGAATTTTGTTGGAGCTTGTGGATGCTTGCTTGATCTTTGGAGGGATTTGAGACTTCATACTTGGAACAAGCTCTACCATGGAAAGGTAGGAGCTTCACCTTTGTTGTATTATGTTTCCTTCTTTTTGTTATATGAATGTATATATATGTTGTGTTGAATATTGTTGTTTGCAATGCTTGTTGGGAATGGGTAGAATGCCTAAGTTGGGAGTGGGAGGAGACTATGGGGAGTTAAATTGAGGGAGGCATAAGAGATCATGTTCTTGAGGAGGGAGCTTGGGTTGGGTGCCCACCTTGTAAGAGAAATGCTTGCATTTTCTTCTTGTTTTACTTTGAGGGAGCCATAAGAGTTGAGGGAGGCATAAGAGTGAATGGAGGGATAAGGGGTACTTGAGGGAGGCATAAGAGTTGTTAGGGGTATTGTGTTTTGCATTGGAGGCTTTTAGGTGGCACCCATTCCCATTGGGAGGCATAAGTGGCCTCCCCATATGTCTTACTCTTGTGGCTTTCTTGGTAAGCCTTGTGACTTGTTGTTGTGATTGCTTTCCCTCTTGTTGTGATTGTTGATTCTCTTGTTTTGAAGGATTATGAAATGCATGTGAAATATTATGTTTAGTTATGTGGAAGCTTGTAGTTGCCATGAGTTGGATTCTCTCCCATTGTGATGTGGTTGGGGCTCGGGGGCCAATGGAGAGGATGGCTTCTCTTCTCCATTGGGTATTTTGGTTGGGAGGAGAGCGTTGCCTCTCCCCTTATTTTGTTGTGAATCAAGCAAACTATGGAGGAGCCACCTTGTTGATTTTTGGAGCATTGGAACCTTGTTGATGACAATGTGAAACCACCATGTATTTTACCCACCTTGAGTGGAGGAAAAATGTAATATTGCTTTGTATTTTAACTTCCAATATTGTAAATTTGTTTCCACATGAAGTAGAAAATGTTGTAACAAGATTTTGAAGGAAAGTTGTATTGAAATGTTAGTAATTCTTACTCTAAAACTTATTGGAAATGTTGTTGAACTCTTTTGTGGAATATTTGGAAAGAAATTACAAAAGGAAGCATATTAAATTTCCGTTTTGTTGCTTGAAAGTGATGTATTGAAAAGGTGAGAATATTAGTGCATTATCTCTTCTTGTATTGTTGATGGAAGGACTTAAGTTTTTAAATAGGCTTCCATTATGCCAATAAAGTAAATTATAGCTCTAGCTCTATTATGTTTTCATTCATTTAAGAATTTCATTGTAAATCCATTTGCAAATTAGTAAAGGGGAAATGAAATCAAACCTATTTGAAAACCCATACAAATGCTCCTATTAAATTGTGTAGAAAGAAATTTTATTGTAAAGTTCTAAGCTTAATAAGATCATTACCCAATATTCTCTTAATGTTTAATAAGGAAACTGATATTATAAATAGTATTCATATTTGAACAATATTAAAAGTAATGGGTATACTATTATTAGGATCATCATTAATAACTAACGTACTATTAATATTTCCCTTCATATTACATAAAGTATATTAGTCATAACTGCATACCAAGGAAATAATCAATGAAATTTATAAATAATCTACGTATGAACTGTCCCTTTTCTTTTGGTTTCTAAAGGCAAAGCACACTATTTTTCCTTGAACATTCTGATCTGAAACAGACCCACCTCTATGAGATCCCTTTTCCACGGGCTGGTATATTAAAACAGGTAGGGTCGCATTTGAGAATCAATGTAATAATTTTCATCAGGTCCCTGGTAGCACTCTCACTGTCCCTTAATCAATTTTGATAAAAATATCTTGAAGGTGAATCCCAAATTTGAGGATGCATTCGATACTAAATATCAAATATGTGAAAGAGGAATCATCATACGTTGATATCACTGACTGAAAGTTCAGCAGAACCTGAAGAAAATGAACATACATATGAGTGCATAATCCTCA
The DNA here is from genome assembly GCA_019776745.2 of Taxus chinensis. Taxonomy (NCBI): domain Eukaryota; kingdom Viridiplantae; phylum Streptophyta; class Pinopsida; order Cupressales; family Taxaceae; genus Taxus; species Taxus chinensis. The sequence goes on from CM034157.1 coordinate 88,868,800, forward strand.
CTTATCACATCCGAATAACCACTCCCCTTATGCGGAAACATTCCACAAAAACATTCGTAATATTCTGCACCTCCTAGCACAGCAGTTACTAAGGAATAAACTTCTACCTAGGATGATGTTTTACTGAACCAGGAGTATTTTTACCATCATCCTTGATCAATTACTTTGTCTAGATATCCAACATGTCTATTTTCATCTTCTGGTGCACCGTGCTCTTTGCCATGAGGGCATTTAAAATGTGGTCCTGCCATTTACAGACAAGCAACAAGAATGGTGTGCACATTCAGGCCTCTAGCAAAGCACAACCAATCCAAAAAGGCATGGCAAAAAGGTGACCTGCCAAAACAAGACATACACCATACCAATCGACAAACACCCAATTGTTGTGTCACCCAGTGCCTGAACGTGGAAACCATTTGAAGGCTAGGTTGCAGACCACTAAGCTTCGCACTTACAGTCCTTGGCCCTGTATACAATTCTAGGCCAAGCTTCAGCAGATTACACAGATAACAACATAGTTGGACAACCTGAAAATGTTAGAATTGCTCCAAGGAGAGCCTCCAATATTTTGCCTGGGACCTGTGCAGATTGCCTGAACTAATCCCCGTCTCATCATCCTCGCTTTGCATGCGTGGCTAGGGATTAATTAGACAAAATGTCTACGCCTTCCCTCTCAGTCTGTAGCTTCATCCTACAACCACCATCATTGATTGTGCGCGGCCGGGTCCAGTAGAAAGGCATGACAGGGTGACTTGAAATTAATAGATTTGCCCCAAATCCTTCATAAATGGATTAATGTTTCATGTGGCCAGGTTGGAAGAAGCTGCATGCAACGCAGGGGGGAGGGAGTTTTGATGGTTGGCAGGTGGCCATTAAAGCCACCCACCCCAATTCTTGCTATCAAACCGAAATTTGAATACTTTCCCACCTTGAAAAGTCTCTTGTCCCTTTAAAGTTCAATTTCGACCTTATGATTAAGTATATAGTTTTACCTAATGAAATTTTTGATAATGTAAGAGTATATTCAAATATTTTTTTTAGGTATATTTATGTCCAATTCTGTTAGTCACAAAAAGTCAAAAAAAAGTTCGATAGCTTAGTAGTAAAGATATTCCCTAAATACCAACGAGCCTTTCCCTTTTTATGTTTACATGCAATTCTATTTATGTTTTTTTTAAAGATGCTCGAAAAAATGTAGTTGAACACAAGGAGAAAGAGTTTGCATATATATTTAGAATTATTTATATACTTTCAAGTTGGAGGGCCCACTCTCAAAATATATTAATGCTGGATTGACTTGCAAATTGCAGGGTTCGCTGTCAAAATATATTAATGAAAATTTATAAGTGGGGCCTGATTTAATTAAATATAACATGCATAAATTATAAACAATAATCGATGATGAAGAAGTCGTCACCTAATCTTCAGATTCATTTTCTAATATATTATGTCCTACGAAAACGAGACCAGAAATTAAATTGCAGAATTTTAGAAATCCCAAACTATGAATGGGCATCTAAGCTTGTCGTTTAATGCGGGGTTGGATCCACGCGCTTGTGATTGTGGAGCACATGTGAAGAAAGAAATAACAAAATGAGTCGACCTGATTGAATATGCAATGGAATCGTGTTTCATATTTCCTCGAGACTTTATTAGGTACGACAATAGCTAACCTAATCTATTCGGGAATGGGATAGAGGAATCATGGGCAACACCTACTACAAATGTTGTTCACAGCCTCCTGCTACTGCTCATGATCACCCCTCTGCAGTTTCGCCGCCGCCGCCGCCTTCTTCCATACCTACCGTTTCTTCGCCGATTCCTTCCATACCCACCGTTTCGCCGCCGCCTGCTCCGAACGATTCGGTTGAGCTTATTCAGCAAATTGATACAACTCATCAAATCGATCTACTCATTGCCTTTATTGAACAGAGGATCAAGGTCAGCTTCACCAAAATCATACACTGCCCTCCGATATTTATTGATTGATTAATGTTTTACTTTTAACTGATCAGATCATGTTTGTTGTCTATTGCAGCCATCGTCAGAAGAATCGACTTCAACCTCCTCTGCACAGATCATTGACCTCGATTCGGTAGCCTCCACCACAGATCTCGCGGCTAAATTCATAGACAAGATTTCAACCGAAGCTGAGAGGTTTAAGGGCACGGTAATGCCTTTAATTACCTGCAAATGAAAATGAATAGGGAGTCAGTTGAGTTGATATCATTTGAAAACCGTAATAGACTATGTATTTATTTTCTTTGGTCAGGATGTCGCCAAGGAAATGGGAAACATAGCGCTGAGAGCTGTAAAAGCAGTGGGAGAGTCGCACTGGGTATTTTTAGGATTGTCTGTGGTGGCATATTCGCTACAGAGAGTTGTTGAGGTGAGATCCATTGACAGCAAGTGTAGAGAGCTGTTGGAGAAGCTTGTTGATGTTGCAAAAGATGTGAAGAAACTGAGGGAAGCTATTCCCCACGAAACTGAGAAACTGTCCAAGGCTATTCACATCCTCGTCGAAGGCGCGGTCATCTCTTGCGACTACATCAAAGCAGGAATTTTTTCCAGGTCAGCACGTTCAACTTCTTTATCTTTCGAATTCTTTATCAAGTAAAAATGTATCTTTGCTCCAACAGTAGCACTCGGTCGGTTTCATAATAAAAAACAGGGCAGTTTCATCCATTTGTATATTTCGTTTCATGTGTTATTTAAAATAGGAATCTTAAAATAAGTTAGAAAAAGAAGTTATATCTAAACATGTGTATCACAAATTTTGAAGTTGTAAAATATCATGTGCTATTATAAGATTAAAATGTCAAACTAATATTTTATAATTGAATATTCAATGTTATTCAAAGATTTAGAAGAAAGAACATGTGTACTACACATATTTATTACCCCTAAGAACTTACATAAACATTGTTTAAAAAAAACATTAAATAGATATGTAAGTGTTTACATTATTATGTGTTTTACTAATATATACATTGAATTAATACAAAAAATTGTAAACACAATAAAAATAAAAAATAATTCTGAACATCATCGTTATAGTGGATCATTTACGAATTTTCAACATTAACAAGAATATTGAAGGGTACCTACGAAAAATACTCAAGATGTCTTTTTATAGAGAGAATTTTGAATATAAAACTAGGGTTGAGGTCACATAATTAGTTTTTTTACAATCCACTTCATCCATTCTATAGTAAACTTGTATCGTTGCATACTAATAGAACACAAAATATGATTGTAAATATTTTGTTTGAATCTAGGTGCATCTTGAACTATATCGAGTTATAGGATATATTTATTCCATTTTATTAAATCAGAACTAGACTAAGAAGAAAATCCCTCTTGTATTTTGTTATACAAGACTAAAATCCATGAGACTACAATCATCACCTCACATACATTTCTATCAAGATAGATGATATCTAAAGATTATTACATGGTAAAAAAGTGGCATACAATCTATTTAAGATTTGATACTTTCCACCATTAGTATATACATATTGTACATTAATATGTAGATTGTACAATTTTTTTGCATTTAAATTTGTTCAAGTTTTAGGTACTCCCCTCTCAAAAAATGTTATCTCCCTTAACACACGATTAGAAAAGACAATTGCACTACACTTAGAGTGAAGAGCTTCTACCACTTGGACTCTTGAAGGAATTATTATTACTACCAATTGCACATTACATGTAACATATGCCAGATGGGATGCAAGTAGAATATTTCTATAGAAATTCACTATCATGTGGAAGTCAATGAGCCAAACTTCTTTGATATTGTTTCCATCAATTTGTTTCTACTACAAGGTTGGTTGAAGACCAATAGGAATGGAAGGATGTAATAAATCTTTAAAAGCCTAAAATAAGGAAATATTTACAGGTTCTCGGATGGGGAAGAAGGGTATTTGGATGGAAGTGTATCTCTTCATTATTTCTTGTAGATGGATACAAACCTTTAGATGTGTTTATAGTGCTTGAATATATGAAAGAGAGACACAAAAGTCTCTACATGAGCAAAATCACGAGACAACAAAAAATTGAATTTAACTTGAAATATTATTAAAAAGAGATCTACATTATATAGATCATAACATAGGGAACATTAAATCTTGACACACAACCAATCAAAAAATAATTCTTGTTGCAGAAGTAAAAAATGCCAAACTAATATTTTTTAAAATTGAATCTTCAATGTTTCTCAAAGATTTAGAAGAAAAAACATGTGTACTACACACATTCATTACCCCAAGAACTTACATTAATGTTGTTTTAGACAAGCATTGAATATATATGTAAATGTTTACCCTATTATGTGTTTTACTAATATAAACATTAATTTATACAACAAAAAAATGTAAAAACAATAAAAATAAAAAATAATTCAGAACATCATTGCTATAGTGGATCATTTATGTATTTTCAACATTAACATGCATATTGAATGGTGCCAACACAAATTCTCAAAATGTCATTTTTTCTAGTGAGAATTTTGAATATAAAACTACGCTTGGGGTCACATCATTTATTTTTTGGAAATCTACTTCATCCATTCTATAGTAAACTTCTATTTTTGCATACTATTAAAACAAGAAAATATGATTGTAAATATTTTGTACAAATCTAGGCTCATCTTGAACTATATCGAGTTATAGGATATATTTTTTCCATTTAAATTAAAACCAGACTAAGAAGAAAATGCCTCTTGTATTTTTAATATAATATTAAAATCAAAGAGACTATAATCATCTCCTCACACCTATTTCTATCAAGGTATATGCTATCTAGAGGTTACTGCATGGTAAAAAGTGGCATACAATCTATAAATACTCATAAAATAATTGGGGATTTGATATTCCATTTATGAAATAAAGAAGAAAAGAAGATGCAATATATTGAATAGGGAGGAATAAAATTAATCTTTTATCAAGATCAGAAAAGGAAAAATAAAGATTGTGATAAGGATATCATGTGCATTTTATTTATTCTAGTGAGTGCAACATTTGGATCTTCATATGTATTGGTAAATTCACCACATATATTTTCGAGGAATGCGATAAATGTAGTATGTGTATTTTATTCATTTCAGTGAGTGTAACATTTGGATCTTCATCTGTATTGGTAAATTAACCACATATCTTCATTAAATTCCATAAGGGCATCATGGGAATTTATTCATTCTAGTGAGTGCAAATTTTCAAACTTCAAATGTATTGGTAAATTTACATCTCTTCAAATATATTTTTCAAAATATAAAAATGAATAATTGTTGTTAATTCAAGGATTTGCACCATAAAAATGGAAGAGGAATAGTTATTGGTTCATCGTATACCACTTCTTTGTCTAAGATCACATCTCAAGTGAAATATCTACCTTTTTAACCAAACATACATTCCATTATTTTTATTGAGAGGTATGGTTAATCTGGTGATGCCCATATTATTTTTGTAGAGGATGTTCTTCTATCTTTTTTAGAGAAATTTTCTCCAAAACTACAACGATAACACCTAATAGTTATAAAGGCACTATTATTCAAGTATGAATTTAAGAAAATGTTGGGTTAAGGGTGTGGGTTGGAAATTTTTTCATTGGAGAATCAATCAACATTTTAGGGGATGACAATGCCTCCTATTTAATGGTTAGGTTTCCTTATTGAATTTTTTTTTGGGACTCTAAACTATTTACAAATTTACATATTAATTACTTTTCAATGAGGATATTGGTGAGGATGAATAACCCCATTATTTTTTAATATAGAATATAAATAAAGAACTAAGAAGATAGAAGAATGCCACAATGAAGATATAATAAGACAAAAAAATTAGGGACACCCATTTATAGCTAACTTATCGATCAATGATACATCGTCCTCTCTGTTTCCACAAGATTACCACAGAAATGAACAAATGAGATGGGGTAGTAATAGAACTTTCAAATAAGAAGATTGCATATCTTATCATAATCTTGCATGTAATCAGAATTCAAGAATATGCATGCTTGCATAAATGGAACTTTAATATAAAATAAGATATAGATTGAATCAAATTTCATCAAATCGTAACCCATGAACAAGAATACAAATATTTAAATTCTAGATAAGGAAAACAAAATACAAATTGAAATGTGAACATGAAAAGAAGACAGGAAGAATAAGAATGGAGATAAAAAAGGTTTCTTATTCTGTATTTCAAAATATGTGTCTCTTACATAAACATTCACCAATATCCAACCCCTTTTACAGAAGAAAATAAGTATTATATAGGAAAATGAGAGTGAGTAACTTCCAAAATAAAATAGTTGTCTTATTAAGTGTTAAAACACTTAATTAATTAATTTACATATAATGACTTTATATCACCATTTTTCTTTTTAACAAAATAAATTCAATTAAAAATTAGAACAAATAATGGTATGATGAAATAAAGGAAGAAGGAATAGAAGAGATAGAAGCTACACGGACCTTGAGCTTTGAAACATGCATCCAGAACATGGTAATTGCAGTTGATACCTATATGTCTCTGGGTACTATGGTGTTGGAGAGATTAGTCAACAATCTACCAAGAGAAGATTCCATTTATTTTGTTGTTCCACCATACTCAACAAGTTCTTTTACTAATTCTATGACAAAAATGTTGATTTTTGACAACTTTGAGATCGTATCTTTGTTGACCAATTCTACTTTGAATAGGTTCTCCTTGATGAGTGCGTTAAAATCTCCCTTGATACGATCAACATAGTTTGTTTCCGATGAATTACCTTTGAACAATGGGCACTAAAGGGCTTGTAAGTCTACAAAGTCCCACCTATCAAATACTCTCCTTTCTAAACTACATTCTCTAATTAAGTTGAGGCTTCTTCAAGAACTCTTATCCTCCACTCTACGCTAAATGTCCAAGTCCTGGATAAATTAATCTTAGAGTCATCGAAAATTTTATCTTAAAGGAGGAATTTCTCATATGTGAGAGTCATGTTTTGGAGATCTTGGACAACATCAACCAAAATTTTGAGTTCTTTGTCAATGTCATCGATCCCTAAATTGATTTGTTCTTGAGAAAAAATGATATTATCATATATTTTATATGCTTCATTGATAAATTCCAATCATGAAACAAGAATGATTTCAACCAAATCCTTTGATTCTTTGCCAAAAGTGACATATTTGTGGATTTATGTGATTACCTTCAAATCAACACCAATAATAGTAGTAGTGGGTGGAATGATAGATAGAGGATTTCGATCCAATGGAGTTTTTTCAAATGAGAGAAAAATTTGATAAAACTTGCTTGTACTTGTACAAGTTCTTATAACATATCTTGAGTCTTCTTTCCCTTTTCTATTCTCCCAATAACCCTATAGAAAGTTTCTCTAAGATTGTGTATATCACCCTGTGCATTTGATTATCCTAATGAAATTATTGTCAGTTCAAGATCTAGAATGATACATCCTTTTCATTCTTATCCTACTTTTGTCTAGCAATTTATAGGAATTGATGTCCTGTACAGTCTAAAATAAGATGAGAGGTAGTATTGGATTTCTTTGGAGGAGGGGAAGTGCCAAAAAGTTAAGCCACTACATCAAACTTAGGAACCTCAATTCTTGATTGAGCCTTTCTTTTTCTAATATCTATGATGGGTTGAACCCAAGTAAATAAATCTCCCCAAGATGTTGTTGGAGGAGGAAATGCAAGAGAAATTTGAGAACTTGGAGGTTGGGAAAATGAAACCTCTATAATGCAAGTTAAAATAGAAGAGGAAGAAGGTCTTCTCACATCTAGCTTTGGCCTTGAAGACATGGTATTTCTTGGATCAGGGGAAAATAATTTTACTACATCCTCTTCTTCTCCTTCTTCAACCCGTGTTTTATCTCTTGCTTCTTGTTTAACATGTTATCGAGTCTTCTCAGGAGCTCTTCTTCCTCCTAACTTCTACATTTCCTCTTGATCACCACCTTGTCTAGGTGTTTCTACTTTCTTATCTACCTATTTGGCCTTATCTTTCTTGGTGTAAATTTTATTTCCAGAATCCAGAGGGCAGGAATAAGGAGTTTTTTGAGTAGGATTATTCTTTTACAAAGAATATGCTTCGTGTGAAGAAGATATTTTTTGAGAATCAATGAATTCTCTAAATTTTGTATTTAGCCAATTCCTTGACCTCAAGAGCACATGACTATTAAGAACATCGGGATTATCCTTCTCTTTTTGTGACTAGTTAATGGTGGGAAGAGGAGTATTTTCAATGAAATTTAGGAATTATTTAGTAAAGAGGTCTAAACCATCATCCTCCATTCCCTCTGGAATTGCATATAGTTTAAAATATTTGATTTGTTGCAGAGATAACCTACCATAAGCTCTTCTTCTGAACCCATAATCATCAATAAGTGCTACTACTAGAAAATACTGTAATGTTAGCCTAAAATTATTCCCAATGAATTTCTTATTATCAAAATAGGTCCTCTTCACATAAGGATGTAAGTTAAATAGAGAGATAGTCCTTTAACATTCTCTACATCACAAGTTATCCTACACGTGTAGTTTCCCAAATTTATGGCAAATTGTATACCAAATATTTTCTTATCCCTGCAAGTCCTATGAATAATATCAAACTACCAACAAATATCAACCTAAAAAATTGTATAAAAATGATATATACCCAGATTTGTCCTGTTATCCTAGATTAATAGGCCAAACCATATTCTATATCCACCTATGGCATAAATCAGGTAGGAAGTCATATAAAATGTTTTGTTCTGATGAACCTGAGTGAGTTGTTGAGTTAAATTTTCACAAATGATTTCTCCTTAGTTTAGGTTTTCTGTACCTTCGTAAATCAAGTTGATATAAACACTCATCTATTTTTGAAACTGTTGAGTTGAGGGAAAACCCATTACTCTTGTGAGCAATGTTATGATATTAGAAAAATCCTCCAAAAACTTGATCGTGTAGAGTGTGAGGAGCTAATTGAGGAGAACAAATAGAGATTAGATATCTCTCTCATTGTATTTATTTAGAATCATATATAACATTTATAGGGAGGAGAAATAACAACATTCCCCAAAAACAAAGGAGAGGTTAAAAAATGTGTGAGAAAAATGTGATACTACATAATAAACTAAGCCTAATTATATAAAAATTCTTGCTACGTAACTTATGCTAACATTCCCCCCTTATTACATTATTCTTGAAAATGTAACCCTTGAAAAGTTCAAATTTCACTTTTCCAAGAGATTTGGTGAGAATATCAGCTACTTGTGATTCTGTAGGACAATAGTGGAGTTGAATATGATAGTTCAAGACATGATCTCAAATAAAATGACAATCGATATCAATATGCTTTGTTTGTTCATGAAAGACATGATTATGTACGAGCTTCAACACACTCTGATTATCACAATAGAGAATAGGTGACAATTTTTTAGGAATTCCCAAGTCATCCAAAATGTGATGTAACCATATCGCTTCACACACAGCTCCACATGTGGCATGATATTCTTCCTCTATGGATGAAATAGAAACAATATTCTGATTTTTACTTATCCACGAGATAGGTCCAGATACAAGATGAAAAATGTATCATGTGGTTAACTTCTAGTCATCAATAGATTCGACGTGGTCTGAGTCAACATATCCCTATAAGAAGAATTGATCATTCTTCTTATATTCAAGACCACAATCAATTATTCCTCAGACATATCTTAATAAATGCTTTGCTGCAATCCAATGACATTTCTTTGGCTCATGCATGAACGTGCAAATATAGTTGATAACATAACATAAATTTGGTCTGGTGTATGTCAAATAGATGAGCCCTCCAACAAATTACCTATAGAGAGTAGCATCTACTTGAGGCAAGTCCTAGAATCTTGAAATTTGTAAGCCTTTTTCCATGGTAGTGGATATAGGTTTACAGTAAGACATTATGTACTTTTTCAAGATTGTCTTGGCATATTTTATCTGGGAGACAAAAAATGATTCTTTTTTGCCATATCTCCAATCCAAGAAAGTAATGAATTAGCCCCAAATTTGTAATGTCAAAGGTTTTTTTGAGATCATTCTTCACAATATCAATCTGATCTTTTGAACTGCCAGTGATCACAAGATCATCTACATACACAACAAGAATGATAATTTATTTTCCTACCTTATTTATATACAAATTGGAATCTGAGGGGCTACGAGTGAACCCATGATACAGAAGGTGATCATCGATCTTGATATACCATGCCCTGGGAGCTTGTTTCAGTCCATACAATGATTTGATGAGATGATGTACCTTTTTAGGATGCTCTTCATCAAAAAATCCTTTGGATTGGGTCATGTACACTTCTTCTTTTAGATCACCATTTAGGAAAGCATTCTTGACGTCCATCTACTTAAGTTTCCATCCTTTTTGTGCTGCTAGTGTGCAAACGACTGTCATGGTCTTGATCTTCGCAGTGGGTGCAAAGGTTTCCTCATAATCGATGCCCTCTTTCTGAGCATATCCTATTGCTGAAATTTGTGCTTTATGTTTTTCAATGGATCCATCTACCTTATATTTTGTATTGAAAACCCATTTGTAGCCAATGGGTTTCTTTCCTGTAGGCAGATCGACAAGTTCCCATGTCCGATTTTGCGTGAGTGAGTCATATTCTACATCCATGGCTTCTTTCCACTAAGGTTAATTGAGTGCTTCACAAACATTATCAGGCTTGGAGCTATTAATCAGTGAACTCATGAGTGTAAAATTTACCTCATTTCTTGTTTGACTCCTCATTTTGACATCAGATGAAGTATTTGGGGGTTTATGCAAATGAGATTCTTTGATGGTGCTTTGTACCCACTACGGATGAGAACTCAACTACTTTTGTGAAAAGCTATTTCATTGACGTGAGGATGAATGTAGAGTAACATTGTCCAGTTCTCCAAGGTTAACATAAAGCTCCCCTTGCAGCACATCTTTTCTTTGAGTAGTGTTGAGCAGATAAAGTATGACACTAAGAATAAGGCAAAAAGAATATTTAGGCGTGGTAGAAAGGAAAATTTGAAGGCGCGGAAGGATAGGGAAGGAAGCGCATGTGAAAGACAAAATGAATTTGGACTTAGCCATTTTCATGGTTACGAGATATTTTTGGAGATAGTGTGTGGCGCACACAACCAGATGAAAAATTACGCAGCATACAAATGCTATTGTTGGAAGAGCGTCTACTAATCATTTTCATGAGTTCGAGTTAATAATTGCATTACCACTACTAGTTAACTAGAAGAGATATATTATTAGCGTACTTGCATCTGTGTTTATTATTGTAAAGGAGCATGGCTATTTTCAGCATGCGACCTATTTTGGGAATTATGTAAATGGTGAAGGGAAAGTCCCCACCCTTATAGATATGTAGTAATCTATGTAGATTAAAGGGTATTATGTATGATTTATTGTGGAGTTATGCTGCTAGATATGATGCACACATGAACTTATAATACTATTTATTGTAAGAAGATTATGTGTTTATTGTGTCTTAATATAAAGGAGTGTGTTGGGTGAACAATGGTGTTAATATGACTGAAACTAGTTCTTACATGGTTGAATTCATTATATCTATTAAGAATAAATCTTAATTCATTATTCTTTTAGATCTAGATCTGGAACATGCTCTGTGGGAAGTTTATACTATTTATGAATTTGAATGCATTAACTCTTCATCATCTCACATCCTGCACAAGAAACTCTAAGGAGGGTCCTAGTACCTTTGCGTGCTTCAGGTGAGTGCTCAGTCTAGGCTGAGTGATGTGCCAGTGCACTTGTGTTATTCTTGGTAAGTTCTAGGCTACATCAAGTAGTCTCCTCTAGTTGATCATCTGATTTAGAGACTAGTCGGTGAGAGGTGGTTGGTAATGGTTCTTCTATTGTCACTACTGAGTCAAAGGATGACTCATCACAAATCACGTCTCCAATATCATATATTTTCTTTGTCTCAGGATCCATGAGACAATATGCCTTCGAGGTAGTGATATAGCCTAGTAGGATGCACGAGAGTGTTTTCTGCTCAACTTTCTTTCTCTTCTGAGTTGGGACATGCATATATAATGTGCAACCAAATACTTGTAAATGAGAAATTGAAGGATTTCTTCCACTCCATACCTCTTATGGAATTTTATTTTGTAGAATATTTTTCCTTGCCATGTTGAGAATATATATTGTTGTCTGTACTACTTCAGCCCAATAGCATTCCTCCAGTTTTGTTATTGATAGCATGTAGCAAGCCATCTCCATCACTGTGCCATTGCGTCGCTCCACATTGTCATTTTTTTGGGGTATGTAGGGAGTAGTCAGGTTATTCTTACTACCTTATTGGTTTAGGAAGGCCAAGAACTTATTTGATGTGAATTTCCCCCCTCGATCTGAGTGGAGTAGAAGAAGTGGTTGTCCGGTCTCTTTCACAACACGTTGATAGAAATTTTGAAAATGGTGAAGAGCCTCACTCTTCTTCATCAGGAAAAACACCCACATATTTTGAGAGTGGTCATCCATGAATAATTGGAAGTATGTGTATCCTTAAAACAAAGTAGGAAGTGGTCCGTTCAGATCGGTATGAACTACCTCTAGACGCTTCTTGGCATGGAAGGTGCTCACCTTAAATGGATACCTGTGTTGTTTTCCTACTAGACAGTCAGGGAAAATAGGAAAGGAACTGGACACTTTGGGAAGTCCATGTACCATTGATTTTGAAATCATCTGATGCAATGAACTAACTAATAAGTGACCATATCTAAAATTCTAGAGGGTAGTAGATTCTACTGTTGAGGCAGATAAAGCTACTACAGAAGATGAAACAATATCTAAAGAAAATAACTTATCTTTTACAAAATCTCTAGCAATAATCGTAGCTTTTCTCGAGATCAAGCATGATTTGATGCCATTTTGAGCAAGAAATTCTACCTTTAGATGATGATTCAGGAGCTGACTGAATGATAGGAGGTTACTAGTCAATCTAGGAACATATAGTACCTTTGTAAGTGTACTTTTTTGTGGCCCCAGAGGAATGGTAAATTGACCTATTCCTTCAGCAACGTACTCTTTGTCATCTGCTATCCAAACCTGATCTCCAGTGGGTTGTTCATTTAGTGAATCAAATAGCTTCTTGTCACCTGACATATGCTTACTTGCACCCGAGTCTATCAACCAAACTTTCTTTGTGGATTGCGAAGTCTGAGAGAATAGTACAAGGTTCTTACCACAATTGGCTCCTTCTGGTGCCTCCTCATCAGAGTCATCATCTTGTTGAGCTGCGAGATGTCCCTTCTGCTTTCTTTGGTGGGAACTTCATTTTGAATTTTGAAAATATTCACACCCGTATGGGATTTATTTAGTCAAAGAACATTGTTTCAAGCCATTGTACCAGTAGTGATTAGTTTCGTGAGTTTTGGTTTTGCAGATTTGACACCACTTCTTTGACTTTTGAGCTTGCTACTATTGATGCTGATGTGCTCATGTTTGATTCTTTGGGGGTCCTTTCTGATTCATCAGGCCACAATGGGACTTTGAGAAAAGGGCTTTGTCCTGGGTGTCATCTTGGACTGAATTGATGGCCTCTTCCTACTATAATAAGTTCATGAGTTCTTCGAACTTCACTTTCCATTTGGATACATTTAGTGTTATAACAAACACTCAGAACTGAGAAGGGAGTTCCCTCAAGGTGATCGGAACTAGAATCTTGTCTTCTATCTTTTCATCGAGCGCTAGTAACTCCGTTCACAACTCAACCACCTGATGTAAGAACTCAACTTTCTCATCTGATCCCATAGATAGGGTGTGAAGTTTTGATTGAAGATGGAGTATCTTAGTCTGATTATTCACCTCAAAGATGGTTACTAGTTTATCACATACTTTATCTGGTTTCTCTACATCCCAAACATGTAGTTGCACATCATCGATGATACTTAACATGATCAACATCAATGCTTTGACACTAGCCATCTCATATTTTATGAGTTCATCAGGGGCAGTGGGAACTGTCACTGACCATGTGACGATGCCCCATAATCCTTCATAATGAAGGATAATACACAATTTTGTTTTCCAGACTGCATAATTTGTCCTTTTGAGTAACTTTGCATCTGATAGAAGTAACTTCGGAGAAAAGATCGTCTCTCCCTCAAATCCAGGCATATTTCTTTGTTGCAGATAAATGTCTCTCCCTCAAACACACAGGCCAAAGTTTATGATTTCTCTGATACCATATTGTGAGGAGCTAATTGAGGAGAACAAATAGATTCTAGATATCTCTCTCATTGTATTTACTCATAAGCACGTACAACATTTATAGGGAGGAGAAATAACAACATTCCCCCCCAAAAAAGGAGAGGTTACAAACTGTGTGAGAAAAATGTGATTCTACATAATCAACTAAGCCTAATTATATAAAACTACTTACTACATAACTTATGCCAACATAGAGGGTCTTGGATAATTTGGATGACCCTTTTATTTCAACCTTTAAAAAATATTTGACAGTCATTTTTTGGTATTTACTAGGAGTAAGATCATGTTCCCTTTGAGCTTCTTCCCTAGTTAGGACTTTGAAATCTTTGAAGGTTAGAATACCTAAGGCTAAGTTAATATGATGAGCATCAAGTTGAGCAATAAATTTCCCATGAGGATCTTATAACTCTCTAGTTTGAGGATCAAAACTAGAGGCACATGATAGGAATGCATTAGTACATTGGACTAATGTAGGGAAAAAGCTACATGAGCCAACCCATTATTCATAATACATTAGCCTAATGGGTTTGGGTTATCATCTTTTAGCCTAACCTAAAAATAATCTAAATTCATATGTTTTACGTGAATATGACCTATCTCAAAAATGGAGGTTTCAAAGGAGGATATATTATCATATCCAACATATTGTAATTTCATTGTAAAAATTTGGGTAGGACTTAGGGAAAAAATGATGGTTTTACAATGAGTTTTGAGACGATCTAAGGAGAATAACACAAAATATAAAATATCTACCAAAGTAGATGAAACAAGTGTAAAATTTTTCACCCCTTGGAATAAAATGAAGGAGACTTCCAACAATCTCAATAAAACTTTAATTTATGAATTTAATTCAAGGATGAAAAAGTTATGAGAAAAATAACACTTGTATGCGGGAAGAGGGATAGGGCACAACATGACAGTAGATAAGTTTATTACAAACATGAATAGGTCGAGTGGGGATGGTTTTATAACTTTCAGTGTTAAAAATTCCAGCTTTCTCACTAAAACAATGAATCAGGCATTGAAAGGCCCATGCAAACAAATCTAAACATGAACTCCACCCTCTCTTTCCTTAAAGTAGATATTTCAAACTTGGGAGGAACAAAGGGTTAGGAGGAATAGTTCCAAAAGTGCTTGAAGTACTCAACTTATTCGATATAGACGATAAGAAGAAAGAGGGGGTCAGGAGGATCAAATAATTGGTGAACATGTAGATGGGAGGAATAAGGTTGGAATTTCCTATGCTCGAAACATCCAACTTAACTGATTTGTGTAGTGAAATGTGGTGAATTAGAAAAGGAAGAGAAGTTGTAACACTCGCTAAAATGACAACTTGAGACCCAAGAACAACCTAGGTTTAGATAGAAAAATTGTAGAATAATGTTTTTTCTTTGAAAAGTGTGACCACTACCAGGCTTCAAGTAACAATTGTCACAACAAAGATTCAAAGTCAATTATAATTTAATAAATGAAATTTTCTTGTTGTACCAAACATTAGATCCACATTATAAAATTAATGAGTATAATTAATCCAAATATAGTTAAATTTCTGTAAGGTGTTAACTTAATAAATAATTAATTTAACACTATGGTTAAATATTCCTTAATTAATTTTAGAGGGTCAAAGGGGCCAAAGCAATTAAATGCCCAAGGTTTTTAATTTCACTAGGTCTAAACAATAACTAAGGTTCTTATTTACATGTGATACAAAACCATTCTCTTATCCCCTAACGTGACCCCTTAAAAAGGTCAACCCATACTTTAGAGTTACACAGTTAAGTTAAAAAGGGGGAATTTCCCACTTACCCACTCTCAGACTCATCTTTGCACTTTGTTGTCTCCCGAAAAACTATTTTCGTTTTCCAAATTAAATTCGAAATTTCAAACTCTCGCCCTCCTAAAGTATTTAAGCCAAGTTGAAAGTTTGAAGAAATAGAAAAATCCATGCCCTAGTGTTGTTTAAATCTCTGTTTTGCTCATTTTGAGAAATTCTCCATCTCCCAGTCTGTGCACGTAATATCCTCTTTACAATCTCCTTTTTTGATCAAAATTGTTTGCTTGTTCTATGGCCTGGGTCGTCAAATCATTGTTTTGCCTCCATGCCTCTGGCTCGCGAAGGAAATTCAAAAATTGGACTCAAAATGATGAAGTTCTCTTCCTCTGTGTATTTTTCCCACAGTCGGGAATGATGGGCATTTTCTTCCCCGTCAAATTTTGGCCCCATCATCCATGGGTATGTGGACATACCTAATTGGAAGCGGGTCAGTAGAGAAATTTGTGTTTTTGAGCCTCTTTGTAAAAAAGGTGAAAATTTAAAAAGTGACCCACAGCCCCGATCAGGCTATAAAGGTAAAAGTCAAATTTTGAGCCCATAGAGAAAAGTCAAAGTTGAAGCCCACAAGGAAAATGTCAAAGTTGAATCCTGGAGAGAAAAATTCAAAGTTGAAGCCCACAGGGAAAAATTCAAAGGTGAAGCCCGCTGTTGAAAAGTCAAAGTGGATGAGCGGGCCATCGGGGCACTTTTGGAAATTTAACCAAATTCCCAAAAGTGAAGTAAAAGTTCTAGAATGCTCCATGGCTCCACCAAGGTCTCGGGCCCACCGTTCAAAGCGGGAGAGCGGAATGGAGAGAAAGTTTTTGAGCCTTTTTCCAAAAAAAGGTTAAAATGTTGAGAAAAGCCATGACCCCATTTCCAATGACGTGTCAAGAGATCGGGGCAGTTTGAGTTTTTGAGCCTTTTTCCAAAAAAGGGTAAAATGTTGAGAAAAGGGTCACGACCCCATTTCCAATTAGAGGGTTCCACGTCTCAAGAGTTCAATCGGAGTAGCGGGTTGGCGGAGGAATTTGTTTTTTTGAGCCTTTTTCCAAAAAAGGTTAAAATGTTGAGAAAAGGGCCATGACCCCATTTCCAATGAAAACGTGCCACGTGCCTAAGTTAAAAAGTTGAAGCGGGGGTGCGGGCCAATTTGTTCCAAATTGCCAAATCTCTAAAAAATCACAAAACACAAAGGGCTTTCCCCCGTACCCACTCCAATCTCTTCCTACCATGTGGATGACCTGATTTCAAAGTTATAAGAGAAAATCAAATGGTCTGTATTCAAACTGGCAAATCAAATGTAACGTTCGCGTTGCAAGATCTGGTTTTTAACCCGCCATGAGTGTTTTCTTCGCAATGGAGGAATTTGAAGAGGCGTAAATGATTTGTAAAGTTGTAACCATTTTGGCATGAGATATAATGGCTCCTCAGAGCCATTCCAAAGGGGCTGGCGATTGATTTCAAAAAAGACCAGAGTGCTCTGTACCTGGAAAAGACAAAAAATGCCATACTTCTTCTATTTTCCCTTCTCCTTAGAATTTCCTCTATTCTCAAAGCTCTGTACAAACTCTGCTTTAGCTTCAATAATAAAAGAAGGAATTTTCACCTTTTTGATTGAGGGATTGATTGGTACCTTGTGACCAATGAATTTTATTTGGTCTTGTAGCTTCTCCTGTGGATTTGTTTTTCTTCTAACTATAAATGCATGTAAATGAAATTTCTAATTAATGTGTGTGGGCATCTGATATTCTACTCACAACATTAGTTTTCTCCTACCTCCATTTCCACTCCCCTTCCCCTTTCCAAGACAAATTTTCTTCTCTAGTGAGACATTGCTAGCTTTGCCACAGGGTCAGTGGAGTGCCCCTGTTGGATCTCTGGTCAAAAGGCCACCATTGAAATCCACCTTTTATGCATGCACCTACGGAAGCTGCACCGTTCAAGTAGAGGGACTTAGATTCCCATAGCGTTGGCTTGAAACCCACCAATTTTTCCACAAGACAAATTTTCTCGCCAACAGTTTTTGGCACCCACCGTGGGGTAGATTTTGTAGCATCTGCACCTAAAAATGACCTCAGGGTCATAAAATACAAAAAAAATATTCTAGAAGAAAATTTTCTGGAGATTGAATAATCACACAAACTACATGGATGTAAATCATGGCTATTCTGGGAAATCCTCCTGTTGAGAGACCTGATTTACTCTTTCACATCCAAGAAGACATTGCTTCTGATCTGAGAGAAGCTATTTGGCATAATAGACAAAGTGTCAATCAATACTTCATTTCCATAAGGATTCTGGACCTGGAAGAGGAACGTGCTGTCGAATTGGAAAGGCAGAGACAAATTCCAGCACCCCAGAGAAGAGCATAAACTTTCAAGCTGGCTGATAGAAGATACACCCAGAAACTGAGGCAAGGAGGAAAAATTGATCCCACATTTGAAGAGCTTGAAAGAGAGGCAAGAGCTGAAGAGGAGATAAGGGCTCAACTTGAAGAAATAGAAAGACTCCAAATTGAAGCAGAAGAAAGAGCAACAGTAGAAGCATCCTTAGCAAGATTGGAGGCTAGAAACAGGAATAGAATGGGTGATCATGAGCATGAAGTACGCAGGCCTAATGTACCATGGGGAAGAAATACTGGTCCACTTGCTCTTCCACAACCACTTCATGAGCTCCCAAGAGGCTCAAGAAAGAACTTCCCAAAATTCAAAGGGGATGGTTCTCAGCTCCCTGAAGAACATGTAGCAACATTCATCACTACTTGTGGAGTGTTGGGAGTTGAAAATGAAGATGTTTCAGTTAGGCTCTTTGTGGAGTCACTCCAAGAAAGAGTTGTTGAATGGTTCTACATGTTGCCCCCAAGATCTGTCACATGCTGGGAAGATATAAGAAGTGCATTTGAACATAGGTTCAAGAGCACAGAAGATTGTCAGGATCTGTCTGGTCCAATTGGTTCAGATGAAGAAGGAGACCTCTGAATCAATGAGATATTTTGTAGCAAGGTATGATAGGTTGACAAGAAGGATCCCAGAAGATGTGGTACCCCTTGAAAACAACTTGAAAAGGTTCTTCATCAGTGCTTTTCCATCAGAAGTTGGTTTCTTCCTCAGAAGAGCCCAACCAAGAACATTGAGGGAAGTTCAAGACTTTGCAATTGAGACTGATGATGATCTAATTCTTTCTGGAAAAGTGAAAGGACCAAATGGGAAGCAAAAAGGTCAGAGTTCAAATTCAGTCACCACTGATCCAATGTTCCAAAAAATGGCAAATGACCTAGTTGCTTTGAAGAAGCAACTGTCACAAATCACAATGAGGAATGCTCCAAGGAGACCAAATCCTCCTGATAGACCAAGAATTTCTCCACCTCCTCGTAGGATTTCTCTTGAAGCACCACCATTCAATGCCATCTGTGACACTAGGGAATCAGAAGAAGGAACAGACATTGAGGAAACTGAAGAAGAAAGCATGGATGACTATGAAAACTATCTTGAAATTGAAGAGGTTGGCATGCACAATGGCCTGATTGAATACATTGATGATGAGGAGGAAGGTGATGAAGAAGCTCCAAGTTTTTCATGTGTTTTTTTCACTCGTGCACAATCCAAGAATGGTGTTTCAGCCTCAGCAGTTGCAACTGAGAGTAGGAAGAACAAAGAAGATAGCTCTTCAAAGCCTCCACTAAACAAGATCATCAACAAGGGATCACCATTACCACCTTCCATGGAATCAGCTAGAGAGAAATCAGATTCACCAGTTGTCAAGGATCACACTGTTGTGCCAAGTAAGTTATCTGATTCTTCTCCCAACTCAAAAGTTGTTAAGAGAAATTCTCTTCTAAATGTTGGTTCTACAAGAACATCTAAATTTCAATCAAAGGCTACACCCCCATCTCCTTCCAAGCCAATTGCTACATTTGAAAAGGAGAACCCAACACCAAAAGTAATGACGCATCTACCATTTAAGTCCTCATCCACTACTGGAACCTCTTCCTCATCTACCATAACTTCATTTGACTTTGTAGAGCATGCTAGCAAAACCAAAGTCCAGCTCTCTGAAATTGAATACCTACAAACACATCCTACCCAATTTGACAGATTCATCAAGGCAGTCTGAGGTGGTAACTCTACATCCCCAATCTCTAATTCTAAAGGCTTACTTCCCACACCATCCACACCATCTTCTCAAAACATGCTAGCCCTCAGTGCCTCCACCACCAACAGAGTTGAGCCTTTTTACCTGTCACTTCTCATCAAAGGTTTCCAGCTGAACAATTACATTATAGATTCTGGAGCCTCAGATAATGTGATGCCAAGAAAAATTTGCAAATGCTCTTGGCCTCACTTTGACCTGGGTAAATGGCACATGCTACTCAATGGAATCCAAACAAGTTCCATTGGTAGGAAGGATTAAGGATGCTCAGGTTGCACTAGCTGATTACCCTGACAAGAAGATACTCCTGACCATTTTGGTGGCAGAAATCCCAACATCTTTTGGTATGCTATTGAGTAGAAGTTTTTACAGAGATCTAGGTGGAGAAATAAAAATGGATTGGTCATCTGCAACTATCCCAGTGAAAGGAGAAATGAAGAAGTTGCTTCAGTCAAAAAAATGAAGTTCACAGTAAGGAAGTATGATGATCCAAGAGTTGATATCCTTTTTCAAGATTGTGGGCTTGGAAATTACCTCCTTACATCACAGAAGGAAGAGGACTTGCCACTTCTCATGGAGGAAGAAGAAGACCAAATCTGGACAATGGAGTTTGATGGCAGTCATTCCAGAGCAGGTTCAGGAGCTGGTGTAGTATTATACTCTCCCTCCAATGAGGTATATCCTTTTGCCTACAAGCTACAATTTGACAATACAAATAATACAACAGAGTATGAAGCATTACTCTTAGGCATGAATACAATAGAGGACATGGGAATCAAGAAGTTGAGATGCAAAGGTGATGCAGAGGTTGTGGTAAAGTAGGTCCACCAGCAATATCAGGTGAAAAACCCCAGACTCAGGCACTATAGAAACAGAGTGTGGGACTACATTGAATCCTTTGATGCATTCTCCATTGAAGCTATCCCTAGGGAGAAGAATGAAAAGGTTGATTCTCTAGCAGTGTCAGCTTCCTTAGTGACACCTCATCCTTCTTTTGGCAAGGATAAAGTGACCATTGAGATGGTGTTCAGACCCAGTGTACTAGACAATGCAAATCACTGTAGGTCTTCAATGATGACAATCAGATCCTAGCCTTCTTAGAACAAAGGGATAACTTCAATAATATTTTCTTTGAAGGAAGTGAAAACCCACACCATGAATCAGTCCCCAAAGAAGAGAAGGAAGGAATTGAGGGAATTGATGAAGAGGGAGTAATCAAACTGAAAGGAAACAAAATCCCCAAAGGCCTAGTTTCTTTGGAAGACCTCTTTGACAAGCATGACAGGTTCATCCAAGAGAAAGAAAAATAGTCTTCTCGGTGTCCATCTGATTTTGATCAAGAAAACATTGGCACTTCAGAGAATCCAAGGATGGTTAACATTGGTAAATGTTGCTCACCAGAAGAGAAGAGAAAGTTTGTTGCTCTGCTAAAAAAGTACTCAGATGTCCTGGCCTATTCCTATGATGAACTCAAATATTTTCAGCCAAAGGAAATGCATCACTCCATTCCTTTGAAGCAAGGAGCTAAGCCCTTCAGGAAAAAACAAAGGCCCTACAATCCAGAATAGTTTTGATGTTATCAAAGAAGAGGTGACAAAGATGCTCAATGCTAGAATCATCTTCCTCGTCCACCATTCAACATGGGTGGCTAACATTGTGCCAGTAAGGAAGAAGAATGGGGAAATAAGGATTTGTGTAGACTTCTGAAATCTGAATCAGGCATCTCTCAAGGACAACTACCCTCTTCCAATCATGGATCATATTTTGCAAGTAGTCACTGGATCTGAAATGCTCTCTTTGCTTGATGGATTCTCAGGGTACAACCAAATCAAGGTGGCAGAAGAGGATTGCAACAAAACAACCTTCACAACACCTTGGGGCACTTTTTCCTACAACAGAATGCCTTTTGGCTTGATCAATGTTGGAGCCACTTTCCAGAGAGCAATGGACTTGGCCTTCAAAGATTTGAAACATTGCATTGTCATTTACCTTGATGACCTCATGGTTTTTTCAAAGAGGAGGGGAGATCATATCTGTCATTTGGAGCAAGTCCTTGCAAGGTGTAGGAAACATGGCATTTCTCTAAATCCAAAGAAGTGCATTTTTGGAGTCACAGAAGGTAAGTTGTTGGGACACATTGTGAACAAACATGGAGCACACATTGATCCTGAGAGGATCAGAGCTATCCAAGCACTAGCCTTACCAACCAGCAAGAAGGGAGTTCATTCATTCTTTGGAAAGGTAAACTTCCTTCGTCATTTTGTGCCTGAGTTTTCTGAACTGACTAAGCATATAACTTCCATGATGAAGCCTCAAGAAATTTTCAAGTGGAATAAGGAAGGAAAAGCAACATTTGAGGAGATCAAGAAAGCCATTGCCAAAGCTCCAACTCTTGTATCTCCAGATTTCAACAAGGAGTTCATCATGTATTGCTATGCATCAGAACATACACTCTCTGTTGTCCTTGTTCAGAAAAATGATGAAGGTTTGGAAGCACCCATTGCTTTCATGAGTTGTCCTTTGAAAAATCATGAGCTAAAGTACAGCCAATTGGAGAAACATGCCTACGCAGTGGTCAAAGCTGTTAAAAGTTTCAGATTCTACATTCTCAATTCCCATACAGTGGTGATGGTCCCTGGAAGTGCAATCAAGTCCATTTTGACTCAACAAGATCCTGGGGCTAAGAGAGGAAGTTGGATTGCAAAGACCCAAGAGTATGACTTGGAGATTAGACCCTCTAATCTGGTAAGAGGAAATGGTTTGTGCCAGCTAATTGCTGAAGATGAAGCTCTCTGGGCTCAGCAGGGAGAAAAAGATGGTGTTTGCTCAACCTGTTCAGGAGACAGTCCACATGCACTCTTTGTCACCACTACTGATGAGTGGTATGCTGACATTGCTTACTACCTCACTTATGGAGAATTCCCTCCTCATCTTGATTACAAACAAAGAAGGAAACTCAAGCTAAAGGCAGCCAAGTTTGTGATCTAGAATCATGCACTTTACAAGAGAGGCCTAGATGGTTGTTTCCTCAGGTGTGTAGATAAGGAGCAAGCAAGAAAAGTTTCTCAGGGCATATCATGATCAAGCTTGTGGTGGACATTTCTCAGCAATGGTCACCACACATAAGATCCTCAGAGGGAGATATTATTGGCCCTCCATCTTTGCAGACACTCAGGATTGGGTTTCCAAATGCAAAGCATGCCAACAATTTGTTGGAAAGCCACAACTAGCTGCATTGCCACTCAGGCCTGTGGTGATTGAAGAACCATTTCAGCAATGGGGGCTAGATTTTATTGGTGTTCTGAATCCTCATTCTAGTGCAGGGCATACTTATGTACTCACTGCAACTGATTACTTCACTAAATGGGTGGAAGCCATCCCAACCAAGCAAGCCAGCTCTGAAACAGTCTGCAACTTCATCAAGGAGAATATCATTGTTCATTTTGGAATACCACAGAAAATTGTTGTAGACAATGCCACCTATTTCTCTTCCAAGGAGCTCACAGAGTTTTGTTATGGCTTTGGAATCTCCCTATCTCACTCTTCTGACTACTACCCATAGGGAAATGGGCAAGCTGAGTCAAGCAACAAGAACATTGTGACCATTGTTCGCAAGCTGGTAGATGAGAATCAAAGGAACTGGCACAAGAAGTTATATGATGCATTGTGGGCCGATAGGATCACTCCTAAGAAGGAAATAGGTATGTCAAATTTTCAAATGTTGTATGGAGTTGAGGCAGGGACTCCCCTCACAATTGAGATGTCATCTCTCAAGTTGCTGCAAGAAATAGAAGATGGTCAATACAAAGACTCCATTGACAAGAGGATCCTCTTCCTGGAGAAGATGGAAGAAAGCAGATGCCAAGTGGTGGATAGAATTAAAGAGCATCAGTTGAAAGTGAAGAATTTTTTTGACAAGAAGACTAAAGCAAGGAATTTCAAAGTTGGAGATTTTTTCCTGCTATGGGACAAGAGAAGAGAACCAAAGGGCAGCCATGGAAAGTTTGATTCATTGTGGCTGGGCCCATTCCAAATTCATGGAGCTTGTGGTGAGAATGTTTTTCTCCTCTCATACTTGGATGGAATGCCATTGGAATTGCCTCAAAGTGGGAAATACTTGAAACTGTATCATCAGTGAAAGTGGGTTGTCCCCCACCTTGTACCATAGGTGATTTCGTAGGTGTGTTTTTCCCTTTTCTGTTGTGTGGTTTTGGTTTAGTTTTGTTTGGTTTTTGTTGTGTGTGGTTTGGCTTGTGTGTTTCCTCCTTCTTCCATTCTTTCTCATAATTGTACATGACTCTGCATGGCCCAATGGATAAGGCACTGGTCAATGTTATACGGTTTAAAAATTGAGATTCTGGATCCTCATACCATGTCTTTGTCATGCTCAGTCCATGCCATGTCCCCAAGCTAGAGCCAGTTGTTGTCTCCCAAAAACCACTTTTCATTTTCCAAGTTAAATTCAAAATTTTCAAGCTCTCACCCTCCTAAAGTATTTAAGCCAAGTTGAAATTTTGAATAAATAGCAAAATCCATGCCCTAGTGCTGTTTAAATCTCTATTTTGCTCGTTTTGAGAAATTCTCCATCTCCCGGTCTGTGCACGTAATATCCTCTTTACAATCTCCTTTTTTGATTGAAATTGTTTGCTTGTTCTATGCCTGGGTCATCAAATCATTTTTTTTCCTCCATGCCTCTGGCTTGCGAAGGAAATTCAAAAATTGGACTCAAAATGATGAAGTTCTCTTCCTCTGTGTATTTTTCCCACAGTCGGGAATGATGGGCATTTTCTTCCCCATCAAATTTTGGCCCCATCATCCACGGGTACGTGGACATACCTAATTGGAAGTGGGTCGATAGAGAAATTTGTGTTTTTGAGCCTCTTTGTAAAAAAGGTGAAAATTTAAAAAGTGACCCGCAGCCCTGATCAGGCTATAAAGGAAAAACAGGCTAAAAGTAGAGTAAAATTTTGAGCCCAGGGAAAAAGTCAAAGTTGAAGCCCAACAGGGAAAAAGTCAAAGGTGAAGTTGGCCGTTGAAAAGTCAAAGCGGACGAGCGGGCCATCAGGGGCACTTTTGGAAATTTAACCAAATTCCCAAAAAGGTGAAGTAAAAGTTATAGAATGCTCCGATCAGCTCCACCAAGTCTCGGGCCCACCATTGAAAAGTCAAAGCGGGAAGCCGAGAACTTTGAAATTTTGAGCCTTTTTCCAAAAAAGGTTAAAATGTTGAGAAAAGATTTTGAACCCCATTTCCAAAAAAGTGCCATGTGTCAAGAGTTAAAAAGTGACCCGGTGGAGAATTTGAGTTTTTAGCCTTTTTCCAAAAAGGGAAAATGTTCAAAGTTGAAGCCAATCAGGGAAGCCAAGTCAAAGCAGGAGAGGGAGGGTTGGCAGAGGAATTTGAGTTTTTGAGCCTTTTTCCAAAAAAGGTTAAAATGTTGAGAAAAGGGCATGACCCCATTTCCAATGAAAACGTGCCACGTGCCTAAGTTAAAAAGTTGAAGCGGGGGTGCGGGCCAATTTGTTCCAAATTGCCAAATCTCTAAAAAATCACAAAACGCAAAGGGCTTTCCCCCGTACCCACTCCAATCTCTTCCTACCATGTGGACGGCCCGATTTCAAAGTTATAAGAGAAAATCAAATGGTCTGTATTCAAACTGGCAAATCAAATGTAACGTTTGCATTGCAAGATCTGGTTTTTAACCCGCCATGAGTGTTTTCTTCGCAATGGAGGAATTTGAAGAGGCGTAAATGATTTGTAAAGTTGTAACCATTTTGGCAATGGATATAATGGCTCCTCAGAGCCATTCCAAAGGGTTGGTGATTGATTTCAAAAAAGCCCAGAGTGCTCTGTACCTGGAAAAGACAGAAAATGCCATACTTCTTCTATTTTCCCTTCTCCTTAGAATTTTCCTCTATTCTCAAAGCTCTGTACAAATTCTCTGCTTTAGCTTCAATAATAAAAGAAGGAATTTTCACCTTTTTGATTGAGGGATTGATTGGTACCTTGTGACCAATGAATTTTATTCGGTCTTGTAGCTTCTCCTGCGGATTTATTTTTCTTCTAACTATAAATGCATGTAAATGAAATTTCTAATTAATGTGTGTGGGCATCTGATATTCTACTCACAACATTAGTTTTCTCCTACCTCCATTTCCACTCCCCTTCCCCTTTCCAAGACAAAGTTTCTTCTCTAGTGAGACATTGCTAGCTTTGCCACCAGGTTAGTGGAGTGCCCCTATTGGATCTCTGGTCGAAAGGCCACCATTGAAATCCACCTTTTATGCATGCACCTACGGAAGTTGTACCATTCAAGTAGAGGGACTTAGATTCCCATAGCGTTGGCTTGAAACCCACCAATTTTTCCACAAGACAAATTTTCTCGCCAACGAAATCATATTCTATTTTTTACATATTTAACGTTGCCACACTTAAGGTTTCCTAAAAACATTTCCATTAGATAGGAAATTTCTTCCCCTTTCCAATGATATAAAGAAGTCCTCCTAACTCCTCATATTTCTTAAGTTACAGGCCGATGGGCCTATTTTTCCCAAAGGTCCATGGTTTCCCATCTCTGGGCTTGGGGAAGAAATTTTTCCCAAAGGCGGGCCTACTCAGGGAAGAAATTTTTCCCAAAGGCGGGCCTTGCAGGGGCCCAGGGAAGATTAATTTAATCGAGGGGAAGGTTTCTAGTTTGGCGGATTTTTTCAGGGGATTTGTATTTTCTTAGTGTTGCATTTGCACTTTTGAAAAAAAAATCGCCCAACAAGGGTTACAAAATCCAAGTGGGAATTGTATTCACAGATCTCACTTAGGATTTACCCTTTTTTTTAAAAAGAAAAATGTTCTAAAATGAGCCCTAAGAAAAGATGCCACATGTCCAAAATTTTAAGTCAATGCGGGAAGGCGGGTCGCCGGAGGTAATTTGGATTTTAACTCTTTTTGTTGAAAGGGTGAAAAGGTTTTAAAACATCCGCGCCTCCGCCGATGCCTAGAGACGCCACGTGTCAGAAACAATGACAAGCGGGAAAGCAGGACCGGGGAAACTTAGAAATTTGGCTTTTGTTTTAAAAATCACAAAGGTTAAAAACAACCTGCGCCTCTTCCGATGCCTAACGAAGCCACGTGTCAGTCCAACAACAGTGACCTACAGGAAGGTGGGCGTGGGGAAACTTAGGAATTTTTGCCAATATTTTTTCAAAAGGTCTAAAAGTTTTGAAGGTTCGCTGGCCCTAAAGAACCCACGTGGAAGACCCTTTTTCCAAAAGGAAGTGGTGGGACTATGGGGCCAACGAAGTAAGTAAATTTTTTAGCAAAAGTAAAGTTTTGCAGGCTCGGATCCTTAAAATTTTTATTTTTTTAAAAGGACTTTTTGGAAATTGGACAATAAAAACTTCAGATGGCCATAACTTTTGACTGGAAGCTTGGATTTGAGAAAATAAGGACTTTTTTACAAAAAAAGGGCTCAAACTCCTTTTTGAAATAGGAAGTAAAAACTTTTTTCAATAGGCCTTAACATTAAGGAAGCACAAAATCTTATTTTCTAGATGGGTGAAATTTAAGAAAACGTCTTTCCTGCCATAAAAATGTGAACTGAACTTTTCAACTACTAGATTTAATTCGATCCGCTATTCTTCCTTCTCAACATGCCAAACCGACATGGAGAATCAACTTGATAGAAATTTGATGGATTGCAAGGATTAATTGATCATGGTTGGGATTTCAAAATGGATTTAATTTCCTTTCCTTTTTCTGCAAAGGCATTTTTCTACCTCTAGCCCGATTAATAAAGTTCTAAGTAAATTTCTTGAGCAATACAATTAGTTTTGGGATGTGTTTTGATCATCCTTAGTTCATTTTAATGTTTTCATTTTGTCTTTCATTGTTGTAGGTACTCTATATATTTTTATGATATTTATTGCAGGTTTAAACAATCTAAAGAGATCTACGTATTTCAAACTAGAAATTTATCTATTTCATTTACCATACTTTAAACATTTAAGTTCATTCCATTCTAATTTTACAATGTTTAACTTTCCTTCAATCAATGTGTGAAAAGCAAGAATGTAATTCTATTTTGAAAATGTGCCTTTCAAATAATAAAGAGGAATGTAATATTTCCTAACACAGACTTTTCCAGCCTTCAAACAAGAGAGTTTGCAAAAGTATTTCAATCAACAGATTTCCAAACAGGAGAAACTCCATTTTGTATAAAGTAAATCAACTTCTATTAAACTGAAATAATTTCCTTTACAACTTCTTTTCTGTTCACCAAAAGACAACTTACAAAATAAATCTTTCTCATTCAAATGTAACTTTCACATCCAAAAACAGAGCAGCTTTTCACCACAAATAATATTACAATGTCATCCACTTAAAGTGGGAAATTTTTACAATAAGGAACCCAAAGAGGACTGCAAAATTTTCTTCATACATAGCTCCAAGAAACAACAACAAGAGAGATCCACCAGATTTCATTTGGTCACAACAAAGAAAAGGGGGAGAGGCAACGCTCTCCACCCAACCAATAATTCCAATGAAGAGGAGAAGTCATCCTCCTCATTGGCCCCCGAGCCCCAACCACATTACAATAGGAAATGGATTCAACTCATGGCAAACAAATAAGCTTCCACAACACAAAATAGAATTTCACAATCATATCACAGTCCAAATAAAATGCAGTTACAGTCACAAGAAGGACAACAACAAAATACACAAGGCCTCATCACAGAAATGCCAAAGGAGAAAGATCTATGGGGGAAGCTACTTATAGGTCTCCCAATGAGGAAATGGGTGTCCACCTTAAAAATCCACCAATATATTCATCTCAAAACCTCTACAAACTCTTATGCCTCCCTCCCCAAGTACCTCTTATACCTCCCATTCTCTTATGCCTCCCTCCTCCTCCCCCATAAAAGTAAGAAATGCAAGCTATTTCTTTTCACGGTGCAAAGCCATCACAAACTCCCTCCACAAAATAACTGTTATGCCTCCCCACAATTCTCTTATGCCTCCCCACAAGAAATATCCCCATAGTCTTCTCCTACACCACACCTAGGCAATCTACCCAACCAACCAACAAACATACCAAACATTCAACAACATTCACATATGCATAAAATAAAATAAAAACATTTTAAAAGAGTCAAGCTCCTACCTCTCCATGATAGAGCTTGATCCAAAAGTTCAACAATAAGCTTCTTCAAATCCAAACAGTCCCAAAGCACCAACAAATCCACAAGCATCCAAAATCCTCTAACTCTCTCCAAATTGCAAGAGCACCAAACCAAATGAAGTAACCCCCAAAACAACAAAAGAATTCGAATAAATAGAAAAGGGAGAGAGGAGGATGAGGTGGCTCCATGTAGGATGCCACATCACTCATCCTCAACTCCACCTCACAAATCAACTTTAAACTCCAAAGCACAATAAATAAGTGGGTGAATAAATGACATTTTATTTATACACACAATCCAAGCCCACAACTTATAAGGACCTAAATTAATTTCATGTAAGAAGGTGCAATAAAAACTTACAACTTGCCTTCCCAAAATACATAATAAGGCCTAATTTTGACTCCCCAACCCATAGGTAGGGTTGGTGTAACAATTTAATAGGTGTGGGACAACTTAACTTGTCCCACAAGCCTCCAAAATCAGCCCCTAAGGACAGATCCGAATTTCAAAAGGAAGGTGGAGTGTTTCACACTCAAAGTTACTTACACATTACTTACAACACATAATCCAAGAGCCATCAGCTCTAATAAATGCATTCTTTTGACCCATTTTAATTTATTTAACAACATGATTACTCACTAATCTAGACACAAATAAAATAAATAATAAAGGGGAAAATACATCACTAAAAATCACATACTAAAATTAAACAAAAGAAACTAAATAAAAGAATACACATAACCCCTTGGTCACATTTGAAGGTGATCTTCCGCCCCATGGGAACCCCTAACAACATTCAATTCAAACACACACACATAACAAATACATGTTGCCATGGTGACCCTTGTTGAATTCATCTAGAATTCCAATGTGGTTGGTCTCCAATCCCCCGATGTTTGTTGTGACATGTTTACCTGCAAAACACAAATACCTCCTTCGGCCTTGTGGCCACATCAAATCATCCAAAATAAATATACAATATAACTCCAAAGTCATCTATATATAAATCAAAACATCATCAAGCAAGTAACGACATCATTTACAATTTCATCAATAACCATATGATCATAAAATTAGTTCAATTTTCTAGGTCTACTCAATATGACGAAATAACACATGTCTGAACACACACACACACACACACACACACACATAACCATGTCAATCAACATATCAACATCAATATAAAATGTCTCCAATAATCCACATGCATCATATATGAATCAAAATCAACAATAGTCCATGATCTCTAACATCTAACATCATGCCAAATCAAAAGCTACAATAACATCCATAAGTATAGTCGACAGTATCATAATCAATAACAAAAAGGTGTCGAAGGGAAGTGGGCACTACATCCCCCTCCCCTTAGACTCGACTTCCTCCTGGAAGTCACTGGAATAGGTGTGGAAACTGAACTCGTAGCAAAGTAGCATCCTCCCATGTAGCCGCAGTCTCATCATATCTGTCCCACTGCACTCGAACCTGGTCAATCTTTCTACCTCGAAGGCCCAGGGTCCTACGCTCTATAATGTGAATGGGCTCCACCATCACCTACCCCTGATCCTGCACCTGCAATGAGGTCCAATCTAGCACATGAGAAGGGTCTGCAATATATCTCCTAAGTACTGAAACATGAAACACATCATGGATGCGAGACAAGCTAGGTGGCAATGCTAGACGGTAGGCCAAAGGACCGATACGCTCCAAGATCTCAAAGGGGCCCACGAATCTAGGAGCTAACTTAGAACCTTTTGCATAACGAATAGGGCTCTTTTGTGGCCTGACATGAAGGAAAACCTTCATGCCCACATCAAAACTATGGTTGGTCCTATGCTGATCTGCATACTTCTTCTGTCTGTCCTGTGCCTCCTGCAGTCTCTGTCTGATCATAACCACATGCTGCTCCATGTCCTACAATAAAGCTGGCCCAAGAGAAACCCTTTCCTCTAACCTGTCCCAACTAAGAGGTGTCCTGCACTCTCTACCATACAGTTCCTGGAAAGGAGCCATGCCTATCGAACTCTGAAAACTATTATTGTAGGAAAACTCCACCAAGTACAAATACTCCTCCCATCTTGACTGGTGATCCATAACATACATCCTAAGCATGTCCTCTAAGATCTGATTCACCCACTCAGTCTGTCCATCTGTCTCAGGGTGATATGCAATGCTGAAATTGATCTTCATCCCGAGGGCATGCTGCATGGTAGTCCAAAAGTGGGAAGTATACAGAGGATCATGGTCACAAATGATCTTCCACATGGAATCCATTGCAATCTGACAATCTCATCTAGATATACCCATGCCACTGCACTAGCTGTATAGGTGGTCTTCACCAGAGAAAAATGAGCCACTTTTGTCAATTTATCCACCGTGACCATGATGGCATCGTGGTGGTATCTCGACATCGGTAGCCCAACAATGAAGTCCATGGAAATGGTGTCCCATTTCCATTCCGGTATAGCATGAGGAAAGAGAAGGCCAGCTGGATGTTGATGCTCGGCCTTCACTTTCTGACACTCTAAACAGTGTGACACAAACTGAGCCATGTCTCTATGAAGTCCCCTCCAATGATACAACTGTCTCAAAGTGGCGTGCATCTTCTTCACCCCGGGATGGGCTGAATAGGGTGCATGATGTGCCTCTGTCAAGATGTCCTGCCTCAAGCCTCCATCTCTGGGAACATAAATCTGGTCTCTGTGCCTGAGAAGGCCATCTACCTCTAATGAAAACCCATCAAACTTCCCCTCAAGGGGTCTCTGAGACTCGATCTCTGCTCTAGCTGCAATGTAGAAACTGTCGTGAGGAAGCTGTTGTAGAATCCTGCTCTACAAATCTTGTGCTCACTGAAGTGGCCATAACCACATGTCTCCATCTGCTGAGAGCATCTGCAACCACATTCTCCTTCCCTTTCACATGCTCTATCTCCATATCATACTCACAAAGCAACTCCATCCAACGCCGCTGATGAGCGTTGAGATTGGGCTGCGTGAAGAGGTGGCGAAGACTCAAGTGATCAGTCCTGAGTGTGAATCTCTGGCCAAGAAGGAAGTGTCTCCATCAAACCAAGGCATGCACAACTGCCACAAGCTCAAGATCATGAGTGGATAATTGAGCTCATAATATTTGAGTTTGCGAGACTCAAAAGCAACTACTCTTCCCTCCTGCATCAACACACCTCCAACTCCTACCAAAGAAGCATCTGTGCATACGAAAAACTCACCCTGCGGATCTGGCACTACAAGAACAGGCACTGTCATGAGGCATTCCTTCAGTGTCCTGAAGGCCTGCTCACATCTGTCTGACCAAACAAACTTCTTCCCTTTCTGCTGAAGGGAAGTGATGGGGTGCGCAACCTGAGAGAAGTCCTGAACAAATCTCCTGTAATATCCTGCTAAACCCATGAAGCTGCGCACCTCTGTCACACTAGTGGGTGCTGGCCAATCCATAATAGCTTGAATCTTGGAAGGATCGACTGTGATACCTTCCCCAGAAATGATGTGGCCCAAATACTACACCTCTTTCTGAAAGAACACACACTTCTCCAGGTTCCCGTAAAGCTGCTGCTCACGAAGACACTGAAGAACCTGGCGAAGGTGCCCCTCATGCTCCTCATGTGTACGTGAGTAAATCAAAATGTCATCAAGGAAGATGAGCATGAAGTGATCCAAGAATGTCCTGAACACCCCATTCATCAAGCTCATAAACACTACGGGGAATTCGTGAAACCAAAAGGCACCACAGTGAACTCGTAGTGGCCATATCTCGTATGGAAGGTGGTCTTATGAATGTCTGCTTCCTGTAATCCTCAACTGATGATAACCTGACTTAAGGTCTATCTTGGAGAAAATTGTGGCCCCCTTCATCTGATCAAACAAATCATCAATGCATGGAAGGGGGTAACGATTCTTGATCGTTACTTTGTTCAGCTGGCGGTAATCAATACACAACCACAGAGATCCATCCTTCTTCTTTACAAATATCACTGGTGCACCCCAAGGGGATACACTAGGATGGATTAGGCCTTTCTCCAAAAGGCCCTCTAGCTACAACTTGAGCTCGCAGAGCTCAGGGGTGGTCATCCGATAAGGTGCTCGTGAGATAGGCTCTGCTCCTGGAACCAGATCTATGTGAAAATCTATCTCACGTGGGGGTGGTAACCCTGGTAGCTCCCCTGGAAAGACATCAGAAAACTCTCTCAAGATGGGATGGTCATCAAGCGATGGTCCACTAGACTCATCCTCTGATCAGTCACTAACTGTGACAGCATACATCTGACAACCCCATCACACACACCGCTTAAGCTGCATGGTGGAGATGGTGTGAATGGAAATGGGTCTCCTAACCCCTACTATCACTGACTCAACTCCTAGATCATCTGCACATGATATAATCTTATGGTAACAATCCACTCTGGCTCTATGTGCAGACAACCAGTCCATGCCCAAGATGACTCCATACGAACCCAACGGAAGGATACGAAGATCGAGGTAGTGGTGAAGGGTCCCAAATCCACTACACACTCCTTAACTAAGGAGTCTACAGAGATTTTGGCTCCAGAAGCC
Organism: Taxus chinensis; assembly: GCA_019776745.2. Lineage (NCBI taxonomy): Eukaryota > Viridiplantae > Streptophyta > Pinopsida > Cupressales > Taxaceae > Taxus > Taxus chinensis. Next base: position 88,902,761 of record CM034157.1, read on the forward strand.
ATCTCGACATCCCAACTAAGACCCTACCTAACTGCCACCAGCCTGCATCGCTCTACCAAAGATGGTGCAATAAAAGAATCAGAAGAACCAGAATCAAATAGAATGGAGGTAGGAACACCACCAATGCTACCTGTCATCTCAATCATGGTACTCTGGTGCTCAGCCTGGTGGTTCTTGACCACTGCATAGATCTGATGACCATGCCCCATGTCACCAATAGTAGGCTCTGAGATCTACATCTTACCCTTGTTACTAGGGTTCTGTGGGCACTCTCTCCAAAAATGTCTAGCAACACCACAACCATAACAATTTCCTGGTCCTCTCCCATGAGTAGCAGCTCCAGCCGGTACTCTAGAGGTCTATGTGCTGTGGATCCTGATGATCCGGCTATGGACTGCTGAGGTCTCTGTTGATGAGCTCCTACTGACTGAGCTCTTGGTGCACCCTGTGTCCTAATGGGACCCCTAGGAGGAGGCCCCATACTCTGCCCCCTCTGTGCATCAAATCTCTGTGGAGGCCTGTATGGTGGGTGGGTCTACTGCTACTGCTACTGTGGCCTAAAAGATGACTGTGCTGAACCCTGTCCACCATGAGGAGGAGGAGCTGACCCCCTCGACCTGTTGTCCTACATCTGCTGGATGTGGCTCCGTACTCTGTCTCTGGCCTACTGTGTCTTTCCCTGAGTCTCCTCTACTATATAGGCCTTCTCAATGGCCTCAGCTAATGTCTGTGGACAATGGATACGCACCACACCACCCAAATCTACATTCAGGCCCCAGATGAACCTGTGAATCTGTACCTACTCATCCTGCATGTAGTCGACATACTGGAGTAGATCCAGAAATTGACTCTCATACTCAGCTACTATCAAAGATGCCTGTCGGAGGTCATGAAACTCATCTATCCTCTACTGAATGAACCTCCATGATAAGTACCTACTCCTGAACCACTCCTCAAAGAGCTCCTAGGTAACCATCTCTGAATCAACTTGGAGCTTCTGCTCCTCAGTCCTCCACCAGACACCTGCTCCATCCCTCAGAAGATGGATCACAACATGAGCTTTCATGTTGCTAGTACAAGGGAAGAGCTTGAAGCACCCACTCAAGCTCACCAACCAGGCCTCTTCCTGAAATCCACTTGCATCCCCAGAATAGTGAGATGGTCGTAGCTTCAGGATCTCCCTAATATGGTCTGAAGCTATAGTCTGGTGACCCCTAGGCCTCTCTGCATGCTCATCTCTAAGCCTAGGGCTCTGAGACCTATCCCTGTGTCTAGAAATCTGGTCTCCCTGTCCCCTCTGTGGTGACTCTACTCTACCTAACTCCACATGGGAGTTCTCTCCTCTATGCTCCTCACTGTGTCGAGGAGATGCATGAGCCTCAATGGATGGCTCCCTATCATGTCTGGCTGACCGTCCTCCTACGGACCCTCCGCGTAAAGTGACATTAACATCCTGAAGTGTCTGTAAAATCTGAGGTAGGATGGCTGCTACAGTATGATCTAGAGGTGGCAAGTCTAGATCTATGTGAAAGGACCCCTCATCTTGTCCGTGCCTCCTGCATAGACCAAGGTGAGAGTTAGTTCATTATTCTAGGTTTTATTCAGTTTTCCATGTTTACTAAAATATGCAATTTTCAAACAAAGTTGTTTTCTAGATTTAAAAGTGTGCTAGGTTTAATATTGCACTAGGTTTAATGTTCATGTCTCAAGTTTTCTAGTGTGCCCAAGGGTCCAAGATTTGAACCCACGGCTCTGATACCAAGTGTAACGCCCACTAAAATGACCACTCGAGACCCAAGAACAACCTAGGTTTAGATAGAAAAATTATGGAATAATTTTTCTTTTGAAAAGCGTGACCACTACCAGGCTTCAAGCAACAGTTGTCACAACAAAGATTCAAAGTCAATTATAATTTAATAAATGAAATTTTCCCGTTGTAACAAACATTACATCCACATTACAAAATTAATGAGTATAATTAATCCAAATATAGTTAAATTTCTCTTAGGTGTTAATTTAATAAATAATTAAATTAACACTATAGTTAAATATTCCTTAATTAATTTTAGAGGGTCAAAGGGGCCAAAAGCAATTAAATGCCCAAGGTTTTTAATTTCACTAGGTCTAAACAATAACCAAGGTTCTTATTTACATGGGATAGAAAAACATTCTCTTATCCCCTAACGTGACCCCTTAAAAAAGTCAACCCATGTTTTAGAGTTAAACATTTAAGTTAAAAAGGGGTAATTTCCCACTTACCCACTCTAACTCATCTTTGCACTTCAACATGATTTTTCACATAACTAATGCACTCAAGGTTTCCTAAAAAACATTTCCATTAGATGGGAAATTTCTTCCCCTTTCCAATGATATAAAGAAGTCCTCCTAACTCCTCATATTTCTTAAGTTACAGGCAAGCGGGTCTGGGGAGGAAATTTTTCCCAAAGGCGGGCCTGCGGGCCTAGGGAAGAAATTTTTCCCAAAGGTGGGCCTGCGGGCCTGGGGAAGACTTTTCACCCGGGGAAGGTTTTGGGCTGGTAGAGTAGGGGAGGTAATTTGGAACTTTGCACTTTTGGCAAAAAAGTGCAAGTTACACCCGCGTGCCCGCGAGCTGTGGCGGGGCTTTCGTGCCAAAGGAAGAAAATTTTCCCCAAGCCGCAAGGGACATGTGGCACATTTTTAAGCCAACATGGGAAGGTGGGTCATCCGAGGTAGTTAGGATTTTTATCTTTTTTTGTTAAAAAGGAAAAAAGTTTTAAAATGATCGCGCCTCTGCCGATGCCCTAGAGATGCCACGTGTCATGCCCAAAATTACAAGCGGGGAAGCGGACCGTTGGGGAAAACTTAGAAATGTTGGCTTTTGTGTTAAAAAGTGCAAAGGTTAAAAACAACCTGTGCCTCCGTCAATGCCTAGTGAAGCCACGTGTCAGTCCAACAGTGACCTATGGGAAGGCGGGCTGGTGGGGAAACTTAGGAATTTTACCAATTTTTTTCCAAAAGCGATAAGGTCTAAAACCATCCTGCACCTCTGCCCGATGCCTAAAGAAGCCATGTGTTGGAAGACCCTCATTGGCTTGGGGTGGCGGGCCGTCGGGGAGACTTAAAAAACCCTTTTTTTTTCAAAAGTAAAGTTTGAAGGTGTGGCCTGCGAACCCGCGGAAGTATTTTTTTTTTCCAAAAGCGAAGGATGCGGGCTGCGGGGCCATGGAGAGGAAAAATTTCCCTAAGTAATTTTTGGGCCGCGGATCCTGATTTACAAAAAAACAGTTTTTTTTTTTTGAAACCAAACAAAGTAAAAACTTCAGAAGGCCATAACTTTTGACTGGAAGCTCGGATTTGAGAAAATAAGGACTTTTTGGAAAGGGCTCGAACTCCTCTTTGCATAGGAAGCACAAAATATTATTTTCAACAAACTTAGATGGGTGAAATTTAAGAAAATGTCTTTCCTACCATAAAAATGTGAACTAAACTTTTCAACTACCATAATTGTTCTAATCCCTATTCTTTCTTCTTCAACACACCAAACAACATGGAGAATCACACTTGATAGAAAATTGGATGGATTGCAAGGATTAATTGATTATGGTTGAGATTTCAAATGGATTTATTTCCTTTCTCTTTTTTCTGTAAAGCATTTTTCTGCCTCTTAGCTCGATTAATAAAGTTCTAAGTAAATTGCTTGAGCAATAAAAAACTATTTTGGGATGTGTTTTGATCATCCTTAGTTCATTTTAAGTTTTCATTTTGTCTTTCATTGTTGCAGGGTACTCTGTATATTTTTCTGATATTTATTGCAGGTTTGAAACAATCTAACAGAGATCTACGTATTTCAAACTAGAAATTTATCTATTTCATTTGCCATACTTTAAACATTTAAGTTCATTCCATTCTAAATTTACAATGTTTAACTTTCCTTCAATCAATATGTGAAAAGCAAGAATGTAATTCTATTTTCAAAACGTGCCTTTCAAGTAATACAGAGGAAGGTAATATTTCCTAACACAGACTTTTCCAGCCTTCAAACAGAGAGTTTGCAAAAGTATTTCAATCAACAGATTTCCAAACAGGAGCAACTCCATTTTGTATAAAGTAAATCAACTTCTATTAAACTGAAATAATTTCCTTTACAACTTCTTTTCTGTTCACCAAAAGACAACTTACAAAATAAATCTTTCTCATTCGAATGTAACTTCATATCCAAAATAGAGCATCTTTTCACCACAAATAATATTACAATGCCATCCACTTAAAGTGGTAAAAGTTAATAATAAGGGAACCCAAGGAGAACTAAAAATTTGTCTTCATACATAGCTCCAAGAACAACAACAAGAGAGATCTGCCAGATTTCATTTGGTCACAACAAAAAAAGGGGGAGAGGCAACGCTCTCCACCCAACCAAGAATTCCAATGAAGAGGAGAAGTCATCCTCCTCATTGGCCCCCGAGCCCCAACCACATTACAATAGGAAATGGATTCAACTCATGGAAAACAAGACAAGCTTCCACAACACAAAACAGATTTCACAATCATATCACAGTCCAAAATAAAATGCAGTTACAGTCACAAGAAGGACAGTAACAAAATATACAAGGCCTCATCACACAAAGGCCAAAGAGAAAGATCTATGGGGGAAGCTGCTTATACCTCCCAATGGGGAATGGGTGACCACCTTAAAAACCCACCAAATATTCATCTCAAAACCCCTGCATACTCTTATGCCTCCCCCAAGTACCTCTTATGCCTCCCCATTCTCTTATACCTCCCCATTCCCTTATACCTCCCCCAAAAGTAAGAAATGCAAGCTATTTCTTGTCCAAGGTGGAACACCCAACCCAAAATCCCTCCACAAATAACTCTTATGCCTCCCCAAAACTCTTATGCCTCCCCAAAAAATATCCCCATAGTCTTCTCCTACACCACACCTAGGCAATCTACCCAACCAACCAACAAACATACCAAACACTCAACAACATTCACATATGCATAAAATAAAAAGAACACATTTTAAAAGAGTCAAGCTCCTACCTCTCCATGATAGAGCTTGATCCAAAAGTTCAACAATAAGCTTCTTCAAATCCAAATAGTCCCAAAGCACCAACAAATCCACAAGCATCCAAAATCCTCTAACTCTCTCCAATTGCAAGAGCACCAAACCAAAATGAAGTAACCCCCAAAACAACAAAAGAATTTGAATAAATAGAAAAGGGAGAGAGGAGGATGAGGTGGCTCCATGTAGGATGCCACATCACTCATCCTCAACTCCACCTCACAAGTCAACTTCAAACTCCAAAGCACAATTAATAAGTGGGTGAATAAATGACATTTTACTTACACACACAATCCAAGCCCACACCCCTTAAGGACCAAAATTAATTTCATGTAAGAAGGTGCAATAAAAACTTACAACTTGCCTTCCCAAAATACATAATAAGGCCTAATTTTGACTCCCCAACCCATAGGTAGGGTTGGTGTAACAATTTAAGAGGTGTGGGACAAGTTTAACTTGTCCCACAAGCCTCCAAAATCAGCCCCTAAGGACAGATCCGAATTTCAAAAGGAAGGTGGAGTGTTTCACACTCAAAGTTACTTACACATTACTTACAACACATAATCCAAGATCCATCAGCTCTAATAAATGCATTCTTTTGACCCATTTTAATTTATTTAACAACATGATTACTCACTAATCTAGACACAAATAAAATAAATAATAAAGGGGAAAATACATCACTAAAATCACATACTAAAATTAAACAAAAGAAACTAAATAAAAGAATACACATAACCCCTTGGTCACATTTGAAGGTGATCCCCCCCATGGGAACCCCTAACAACAATTCACACACACACACACACACAACAAATACACGTTGCCATGGTGACCCTTGTTGAATTCATCTAGGATTCCAATGTGGTTGGTCTCCAATCCCCTGATGTTTGTTGTGACATGTTTACCTACAAAACACAAATACCTCCTTCGGCCTTGTGGCCGCATCAAATCATCCAAAATAAATATACAATATAACTCCAAAGTCATCTATATATAAATCAAAACATCATCAAGCAAGTAACGACATCATTTACAATTTCATCAATAACCATATGATCATAAAATTAGTTCAATTATCTAGGTCTACTCAATATGACGAAATAACACATGTCCAAACACACACACACACACACACACACACATATATATAAATATATAACCATGTCAACATCATAACAACATCAATATAAAATGTCTCCAATAACCACATGCACCATATATGAATTAAAATCAACAACAGTCCATGATATCTAACATCTAACATCATGCCAAATCAAAAGCTACAATAATGTCCATAAGTATAGTCGACCGTTTTGTAGCCGGGGAAGTAGTCTATCTAAATTTTTAGCACTCAGGATTTGAAAGGAGTGGGTAGCACCTTAAAAGGATGTGATCTGATCCTAACTATTTTAGGTTGTGCCTTTCAACCAAGGTAAGAGAACCTATTTTGTAACCTCTATTATTGAAGAATGCTGGTAAATCCTTCTTTTGCATAAATTTTATAGAGAAGACCTTGGGAAAATATGATCAACACACCAAATCTGACTCTCACAAGTTGTCACTTCCAGATTATGGAGATATTTTCAAAACAAGGAAAAGGTTACTAAAGACATTTGGAAACCTGATTGTTTCTGCATGTTTTGGTAATAGAAATTATGCATTTGTATACACACAGGAACAAACAGGTGTAATACGGGTAAGATTGGATGTTTTAAATGGATTTTGGTGGGAGGTGAGGCAGAGTGAACTTGGTTTACTAAATCCTTGAGAAATTTTACAAAATGGAAGACTAAACCAACAGAATGCCACAGAACAGCTAAAATGTTTCTTTAACCAGAATATGTGCTTCAATGGAGGCCCAGATTAGCACTTTTTCATACAATCTATGAGATTCTAACACGAAGGCTCAAGTTAGAAAACCCAACAAAGCATCAAGATCTAAGCCAAATCATGCCTGAGGTACACCCAGAGGCTTACAGACAATCTCTGTCAACAGATGAAAGAAAAGTGATTTTAAATCATTTATTTCACTCCCAGATGAAAGCTCTTCTGAGAAATGAAATTATAGATGCCACTAAACTGTCACAAGGATTGAGACCTGTGTGATTGAGACATATTTTGATACAAGATTGCAATAGGAACAAGAAAAACTATTTGCAGACATTCAGAAATAAAACAAACACATTTTGCATAAGATCAACACAAAATATCTCAATTTGATTAAATTTATCAGTAGGGGAAAGTTTCTAGAACAATCTCAGAGCTTGTTAATGGTTGTACACTCACAACCACCTTGACATGATCAAATTCAATACAAAAGAGATATACAGGCTTCTCAAACAGCTTGTCAAAAAGATGGGCTCTATCAAGCTTTTATCTATTAGAAAAATTAGTCCCGACCCCTAACACTCCAACCATTTACACGATAAATTTGTGCCATTTATAACATTTACAATAGACCCCTTTTCCCCCAAAAAATCCAGACATTGAGTGCCACCAGTGCTTGCCATGATCACGATCACGATTCCCAGAATCAGATCTGTAAAAAGTCACCAGGTGCTCAGGGGGCAGATCTCTTCAAATATCTCCCACATTCAACTCCTTCCTCTGAAAAATCACTCTTCCTTCCATTCTCCAACCACTTTCACCCCTAATCTGTCAAATTTGGTTCCTTGCATGCTCGAGAGAAGAAAAATGGAAAATCAGATCGAGCCCGATAGTCAGACCATTTTAATGGCGAAAGACATCTCCAGATCTTCCCCACCAAACTTAGATATCAAAATTAACTCTCCTCTCTATTTGGCATGTAGGAAATACCAAGAAATTATGAAGACTCGCACTTCCAGGAGCTTTTCAGTAAAAATGGGGGAAAAATCAGATTTATACACACAGCGGTTGTTGATCTTTACTTTGAATTTGGGCCGTCCACGTGGAAGATTCAATTTAAAATGGGCTCGGGGGTTTCCTTTTGAATTTTTACGACCCTTTGAAAAAATGTAAAAATTTCACATTTTTCTCCGCACCTCCGCCCTTGAGAAATGAGCCTGACACGTGTCCTAAGGTGGGTCCCAAAGGAACCATGGATAAATTCTACCATTTGACCCCTTTTTTGGAAAAAGGAAAATTTTCCAAGTTTTCCCTGCAGCTCTGCCCTTCCGCTTCTAGTTTCCAATGTGGGTCCCAGTGGAACCACGCTCCCTTTTATACTTTTAACTCCTTTCTCCACAAAAGGAAATTTTTTTTCAAATTTCCCCGAAGAGTCTGCACCTCTACCGTTGACTTGAGCAAGATTTGACCTTTCTCCATTGGGCCCATGGGTTATTTTGATGATTTTAGTCATTTGAATATCAAGGGGAAAAAAATCCAAGTTGCCCCTGATGGTCTGCCTCCTTCGCCCCTTTGACTTGAAACAAAATTTGACTGATCCTTTGTCAGGCTTGCGGGCCATTTTGATGTTTTAATCCTTTTGATGATAAGAGGCAAAAAATCCAAATTACACCCGCGATGGTGAAACAAACTTTGACTGATCCCCTTGCAGCCCTTTTGACTTTGACAAGAGGCAAAAAACCCAAACTTCCACGCGTCATAATGGCGCACCTTGAGATGGTCCCAAAATTTAAGACCTTGGAAGAGTGCGGGATTGCCACGTGTGTCCTGGCCTGGAAAAATTTGTTTGAAGGCTTGAAGCTCAGTGGAGGGTCCATGTGTCAGGATCTGAGGCCATCTCCTTTGGCCATTGAAAATCCAAACAAAATGCAGAGTGAGCGGAGGCCTCCACATGTCCTCCTGGTGCTTCTTTAAAATGAAACTTAAGGGTCGGTCCCCAAACATGCGCGGTTCCTCCACGTGTCCCAGACCTCCCAAAAACTTTTTGAAAAAAGACTAAGTATGGGAAGACTTGGCGGAAGCCTCCACGTGTCTCTGTCCTGCCAAATCGTATCCAGCTGTATAAAAATTTATCTAAGTTAAGGTGAAGCAATGGAAACCTCCACATGTCCTCCCGATGCTACTCCAAGGCCAAACCAAAAAGTAAATCTTCAAATGAGCATCGTTCCTCCACGTGGAAAAATTTTAAGTTAAGGCTATTCATATAATTTTTGAAGTACCCAGCCGAGCCGCATCCAACCAAAAGAGGCCATGTTTCCTATCGATGCAAGGATGTAAATTTGACCAGGAGAAATGCCCGTCAAACCGTAAAATGTAGAAAAATGACCATTTGAGCCTGGAAATGAAATTTTCTCCAAGGACAGAGAATTTAGAAATGTTACAAGGCTCAAATACATTCTTAGAGCTACATCCATTCATTTTTCTTCAAGTATTTACAAAAAAAATGACAAGGACATAAAATCCTGACTGTGGAAAGCTGAAAGAATGGGAGATCCCGAGTTTTTGAGTGAACAGAGAACATGAGACCCAAATTACAGACCTTTTCAGAGGAACAGAGAAATGAGGAGTAAAATATGGACCCATAAGTGATCTTCGACCCAGGAACTGATTGAAAATGGCAACAGAGACTAACCAGGCACAACACAAGGAAAATAAAATGTGACAGAGGCCATAAATCGATGGATTTCAAAGGAAAAATGGGGCGAGACTACTTTGAGCACCAACATCGGCTCCGACTCAGGGATGGGCACTCCCTGCGAGTGCCACAAGAACAAAGGTAGACCAAGTGCCAAAAATATCCATTGGGCAACAGAGTTAGCTTGCAGAGCAAAGAAACAGAGCCATCTCCCAAAAATGAACAGAGAAACCAACAAAAATAGGTCACCAAGGACCAGAATGAGCAAAAACAAAAAGACAAGAAACAAACAACCAACTATACACTGTACAAATTATTTTTACCTTTATTCTAGGGAATCAATCCAAAAAATGCTTCAAATTCCTGCCATTAACAGGCATCTCGAGCAATTCACCATCCAAGTCCTTCAAGAAGAAGGTATGTTCACCAATTCTAATATCAATGGAGTAAGGCCCATCCATAATGAGTCAAATTTTCCATGCTTTCCCTTATCTTCATGCCTGCTATCCCATAGTAGCACAAGATCTCCAATATTGAAAGCTCTGGGAGTGACCTTCTTGTCAAATAACTTCTTCATCTTTTCTCTGAACTTTACATGCCTCTGGTGGGATGCCCTCCTCTCTTCATCAAGCTCAACAATCTGGTTAATGTGAGCATCATAAGGACTTACTTCTTGATCTTCCAGTTGTTGAATGAACTGATATGAGGATAATTGCATATGCAGGGGTAACAAGGCCTGAGTTCCATACACCAACTCAAATGGACTCTTTCCAGTGGCTCTTTTAACAGTAATTATATCAGCCCAAATAGCAAACTTCAACTGTTCACCCCATTTTCTCTTGTTCAGCTCCAAGGTTCTTCTGATAATCTTCAGCAAGTTTTTATTACTGGACTCAGCTTGTCCTTTTCCTTGGGGATTGTAATTAGAGGCATATGTCAAGTTGATCCCATATTCTTTGCACATTGCCACCAGAGGTTTAGCTCTGAAACTCATGGCATTGTCAACAACAATTTTGACTGGCACTCCAAACCTGCAAATGATATGGTTTAGCACAAAATCCATGAAAATTTGGTGTGTAGCCTTATTGGTGGGGATTTCCTCCACCCATTTGGTAAAGTAATCAGTGGCTACAAGAATCCACTTATGGCCAACACTTGAAGGGTCTGAAATCTCACCAATGAAGTCCATTCCACATTGCTTGAATGGGGCTTCAATTGATACAGGATGCAAAGGGTCTGCAATATCACCAATGAAGTCCATTCCACATTGCTTGAATGGGGCTTCAATTGATACAGGATGCAAAGGCAAGGATCCTGAAGCTTTCAATCTTCCAAAGAAATGTTGGCAACTCTCACATCTTCTAACCAACAAGGTTGTATCCTTGAAGAGAGTTGGCCACCAATAACTAGCCCTCAGGATCTTGTGTGTTGTGACTCTTGCAGCAAAATGCCCCCCACAAACTCCTCCATGGAGATCAACAATTATCTTGGGGGCTTCATCTTCAGTAATGCACCTTAAGAGGACTCCCTCTGGGTTCTTCCATGCCAACCCATAATCAGTAATGACATACCTCTGGGAAGCCAACTTAAGAGCTCTTTTCTAATTCTTACTTAAATACTCAGGGACAGTATAAATGTCTAAGATAAAAAATCAAATCCTTGTACCATTCAGAACTCATCAAATTTTCAAAAACACCTGCCCTTTCTTCTTCTACCTCATTTACCTCAATAGTTTGCAAGTTGCTCTCAGCCATAAGCTTAGCCAAGCCCAAACCTCTCACCAACTTCATGGTTTGGATATCCATGTCATATTCTTGCAACTTGTTCACCCATCTACATCTTTTGCTTGAGACTTCCATCTCTGATAAGATGTCCTTCACCATGGTGTGGGGAACATAAGCAACAACTTTTGAACTTAGAATGTAAGGCCTGAAAACCTTTGTTGCTTTTACCAAGGCAAATGCCTGCTTCTCCATAATAGTGTATTTCAGTTCAGCCCCCTACAATGCCTTACTGAAAAAGGAAATTGGCCTCTCAGCCCCTTCATCATCCTTCTGCAGTAGGACATAAGAAATAGTGTTCTCTGAAGCAAAGGAAAATAGTTGGAAAGGCTTCTTATAGTCTGGAGCTGCTAAAACAAGGGCATGCTTCAATGCCTCTTTGATTCCATTGAAAGCTTGGATGGCAACCTCCTCCCATTTGATGACCTGGTCCTTCTTTAGCATGGAAGTGATTGGAATGGTCAACTCAACAAAGTTTGATATAAATATTTTGATGAAGTTTATCTGCCCAAAGAAGGACTGAATTCCTTTCTTGGTTCTTGGAATTGGGACCTTGCTGATGGCCTCTACCCTTTCTGGATCAATCATCACCCCTTCTTGTGACACAATGTGACCAAGCAACTTTGCCTTCTGCACTCCAAAATGGCATTTCTTTGGATTGAGTGAGATGCCATATTCTCTACATCTTATCAGCATCTTCTCCAAGTGCAGCAAGTGATCACCTCTCTTTCTAGAAAACACTGTTACATCATCTTGGTAAACAACAATAAACTCATTGATGTAACCAGCAAAAGCAACATCCATTGCTCTTTGAAAAGTGGCTCCAGCATTCATCAGACCAAAGGGCATCCTGACATACACATATGTTCCCCAAGGAGTAGTAAAGGTTGTCTTGATCCTTTCTGATTCCTTCACCACAACTTGGTTATAACCAGAGAAACCATCCAAGGTAGAGAGCAATTCAGAACCAGTCACTAACTGCAGCATGTTTTCCATGTTTGGTAAAGGATAATTATCCTTCATTGATGCTCTGTTCAGATTCCTGAAGTCCACACATAACCTGATGTCACCATTCTTCTTTCTTACTGGTACTAGGTTTGCAACCCAAGAAGAATACCTTGTGGGCTGAATAATCCCTCCATCTCTTAGCTTCTTCAGTTCTTTTTGCATTTTGAGAGATAGAGTGGATTGATTGGCCTTTGTTTCTACCTGAATGGCTTTGCATTGGACTCCAAGGGAATCTCATGTTGAAACAGATCCTCTCTGTATGCTTTTAATTCAGAATAGGTCCAAGCCATGCAATCTTGGTATTTTTTCAACAATTGGATGTATGACTGCTTTTCCTCCTTGCTGAGATTACTGCCTAACCAAATCTTCCTTGGTTTCTCCTTTGTGCCAAGGTCATGCTCCTCAACATCCCTTGAGGCTACCATATGCCTATTAATAATGCAATCAACATTATCAAAGTTTGACTCAAGAGCAACCAACCCTCTAGGAATGGTATTAGTCTTTAGTTGGATGATGCCCTTACCAAACAAGGTTTCTTTACCCTCTTTTACACACACCATTGGCTCCCAATCAATGCATTGATCAACAAACTCTCCCTTTGTTCTACAGAAATATTTTGACCTGAGCATCATTATCAAAAACTTGTCAGTTTTTAATATTGTCAAGGATAGAGGGTCTTGTCAACACCTCAACATCATATTCACAATATGGGGACATTGTACAATTTTCAAACCAAGATCCCAACACTGCAAGTTTTTCTGCTAAGTCATTGAACTTCCTATCATGATGCACAATGTTGAATGAATCAAACATCTCAATGAAATTCCAAACTGCATGTTTGTATTGTTTCATTTGCTGATTCATTTTGGCATACTATTTTCTGACTTTCTTTACAATTAATTTTGAGTCTCCTTTGACAATGATGTCTTTGACACCATATTTCCAAGCAATTCTTAAACCTAACAACAGTGCCTCATACTCAGCAATGTTGTTAGTGCACTCAAAGTTGAGTTTGAAGGAAAAAACAAACTTTTCCTGACCTGGAGAAAGCAGAACAACACCAGCACCATTTCCAAACTTGGAGCAAGCTCCATCAAACAATAAAGTCCAAGGAGAGATTGTCTGTTCAAGACACTTGCATTCTTCAATCTTGTGCTCCTTTCCATCAGCAAATCCTACAAAGTTATCAGCATCAACATTTGTGTATAATACTTCATAGGATGCATTGTTGGGATCTTCAATAAGGTACAACATCTTCTTTTCCCCATATAACCTGACAAGGCTACCCTCAATTGGGATGGTGGCATAGGACATATTTATTTGGACACTCTCACCAACACTTTCAGCCTATTTTCTAGATAACAACATACCCCACTTGGCTGGGACAGTCAATAATGACAACATCAAGTTTTAAATTTTTACCTGGGTAAGCTGCAAGTTGCACCACCAAACCCTTCACACATCCCACTACTGGAACTTCTCTGGATTCCATGGTAGTGCACTTCCCATATGATGTTGTTACTTTAATATTCAGCTCATTCATGACTTCCAGAGGCATGACATTGTATGATGCCCCTGAGTCAAACATACAGTTATGGAGCAATCTGTCCTTTATGATCAAAGTGGTGAAGAATGGATCCACATTTAACTGAGAGTCCACCAAGGATGTCCCCAAATAAACCTCAGGTGGTTCACCTAGTTCCTCCAACACTGGTGGTGTCTCTAACTCTTCAATGACTGGAGGAGTCTCCACAATGTTTACATTTCTGCCTAGGGAAGTCTTCTCTTCATTCAATCCCAAGTATTCAAATGCTCTCCTTTTGTGCTCAGGAATCCTAAGGAACTCAACAATTAGAACAGAGACTTTGAATTTGACTTAAAACTTGGGCAATGTCATATGGGACATTCTTGGCAAGGCAAGTATTGGAAGGAAAGCTAACACACTCATTAGGTGGTACAGGATTTTTGACAGCTTGGGCATGAGGAGGGGTATGATTTTTGTTTGGAACTGCAGGGCTTTTGGGAGATGCATCTTTCTTAGGAGCCTCTTTAGGAATGTTTGAAAGTAAGGGAGATTTTGGTCTTGGCTTGAGGCCCTGTCCCTTTGACAACCTTACTTCTTGTGCTATATTCCTTTTCTTAAGCCACAACAACATTCATCAATAATTGTCTATCTTCCTCAGATGGGATTCCTCCATCATACTTCTTTATCATTAAAGCCCTTAAATATTCAAAGTCATTATTGGGAAATTCAAAAGCTTGTACAGTATATACTTCTAAAGTATGATAGGGAGGAAGAGGTACCCTATGAATGGAAGTGGAATAGTCCGGGCACTTATCACCTTAGTTGAAGTTTCCCCTGATTGTGAGCTATGGAGAAAACCATCATGCATCATCATCCCATCATCAACTTCTTCTTCTTCTTGTTGATCTTCTTGGCATGGGGCATGAAACATTTGTCACACTAAGCACTAATGACCTTTAGTTTAAGTTCCACAACAACAACTCTGGAGCAACCCAAAGGAAAAATCACCAATCATCATGTTATTCCCTCTATTTTTCTTACCTTGGGGCTGCCTATTTCCAAATCCAACAGGTCCTTCTTGCCTCTGTCATCATATCTTTGATGATTTGTAAACCTGTCTTGGCTTTGTTGCTTGTGTTGACCTTGTGTTCAGCCCAGGCTAGTTTGTAGGAAATTTCTTTGACAGCCCCTGCCAAAGTCTTCACAACTTCCTCCAAATCAGCAACCTTACTTGTTTGAGGTTTTTCTGGGTTAACCAGCTTCACACCATCCCTCTTAGGAGGTTTTCCTATTTCCTTGATATTGTTTTCAATTTGCAAAGCCATAGTGAATTCCTACCTTAAATTGGTAGGGTTCTTGTCCCTTAGGTAGTATGCAGCCTTTTTATCAAATGCATCAGAATATTTGATCAAACATGACTCATCACATGGTCTCAAGTTAACAGGAAATCTTCTCAAATTCTTATTGAACCTTGTGTTGAAATCATGTACTGACTCATTAGGATTCTTCTTGATATTTTTAAATTCTGATAGAAGAAACCTAGGGTCATTCCTATCACCATACTGCAATCTAAATGCATTGTTCATCTCAGTCCAAGAATCAATAGAGTTATCTGGAAATGCTTTATACCAGTCCCTTGCATCCTCTTCCAAAGTGTGAACAAACAATTTGATGTATACATCTTCATGTTCAATCTCAAATTCTTCCATCATATTGATAAAAAGCTTTAGATGTTGATCACCAGTTATAGCATTGTTTCCCTGGAACTTTGGTAGTCTATTCCTTACATCTTGAGGTACTGCATTTGGATAACCAGCCATTCCCACAAAATTTATAGGTCCAAAGGTGTTTACAAAAAATGGAGGTCTGGGTGGGGGATGAGCCATATTGATTCGAGGAGGTGATCTTGGGGGAGAAACAAATTGATAAGGGGTAGGGGGTCTTTGAAATACAGGAGTATAGATTTTAAAATGGATACCCTCTAAAGGCCTTGTTTCTTGGAAATCCCTATCAACCTCTTGAAAAGATAGGGGCAGAATCAGAAGAAAACCTTTCAAAATCAAATGAAGGCCCTTCTCCAGTTGGAGAATTCAATTCCACAAAGAGGCTACCTGATTCAGAAGCACTTGAATGGCAATCTTCAATGATAGGCTGATCACTTTCATAATGGATATCTCTCTTCTTGACTGTTGATCTCCCACAACTCTCCAGGCTCTTCTTCCTTCTAAATTTTCTTTTCCTAACTCTGGAAATAATGTCCTAGTAAGATCCCTAGCAAAGAAAGATCTTCTTCCTTCCAGTTTTGCAAATATTAGTAACAAATCTGACTTTGACAGAGTTTTAAGACACTGGTCCTTATCAAAATCAAATCAACAGGGATTCGCCACTAAGGATTTCCACCTTAGTTGTGTAAATGCACTAAAATATGATCTGTCAAATGTCTGTCAGCACTAGAAACTGGAAATGAAGAAACTGACCTTCCTTTACCAAGATTTATCAGTGAAACTAGTGCAAAAACTTGTAGAGATTGGATAAGTTGCATACAACACCTGTAACTTGAAACTTCTTACAGGCCCAAACACAGGATGATATCAAAACAAGATTTTTGGAACTTAGAGAATACAAGAAATTATTACCAGCACTTATGAGCATATGTCCCCAAAAACGGTGCCAGAAATGTGTTTACCAAATTGAATCTCCTTTCAAAGAGGTCTGATAAATAGCAAAAAACATACACACAATGAGTGTCACGGTCAAACCCAATGGTGCCAAGTCCCTGATCAAAGCAGCGTGTTGGCACCCAAATTTAATCTCCTTCAAAGGCTGAGCAACATCATGGGTTTGACAGGACACTCAGAGGAAGATAGATGATTATGTATGTTGTTTTGTAGCCGGGGAAGCAGTCTATCTAACTTTTTAGCACTCAGGATTTGAAAGGAGTGGGTAGCACCTTAAAAGGATGTGATCTGATCCTAACTATTTTAGGTTGTGCCTTTCAACCAAGGTAAGAGAACCTATTTTGTAACCTCCATTTAAAATAGATGAGTAAATCCTTCTTTTGCACAAATTTTATAGAGAAGACCTTGGGAAAATATGATCAACACACAAAATCTGACTCTCACGAGTTGTCACTTCTAGATTATGGAGATATTTTCAAAACAAGGAAAAGGTTACTAAAGACATTTGGAAACCTGATTGTTTCTGCATGTTTTGGTAACAGAGATTATGTATTTGTATTCACATAGGAAAAATAGGGGTAGTATAGGTAGGATTGGTTGTTTTAAATGGATTTTGGTGGGAGGTGAGGCAGGATGAACTTGATTCACCAAATCCTTGAGAGGTCTTACAAAATGGAAGACTAAACCAACAAAATGCCACAGAACAACTAAAATGTTTCTTTAACTAGAATATGTGCTTCAATGGAGGCCCAAATTAGCACTTTTTCATACAATCTATGAGATTCTAACATGAAGGATCGAGTTAGAAAACCCAACAAAGCATCAAGATCTAAGCCTAATCATGCCTGAGGTACACCCAGAGGCTTACAGACAATCTCTGTCAACAAATGAAAGAAAAGTGATTTTAAATCGTTTATTTCACTCCCAGATGAAATCTCTTCTGAGAAATGAAATTACAGATGCCACTAAAATGTCACAAGGATTGAGACATGTGTGATTGAGAAATATTTTGATACAAGATTGCAACAGGAACAAGAAAAACTATTTGCAGACATTCAGAAATAAAACAAACACATTTTGCTTAAGATCAACACAGAATAACTCGAATTTGATTAAATTTATCAGCAGGGGAAAGTTTCTAGAACAATCTCAGAGCTTTTCAATGGTTGTACACTCGCAACCACCTTGACACAATCAAATTTAATACAAAAGAGATATACAAGCTTCTCAAATGGCTTCTCAAAAATATGGGCTCTATCAAGATTTTTCTATTAGAAAATTGGTTTTTAGTCTCTAACCCCTAACACTCCAAAATTTCCATGATAAATAAGTTTTTCCATTTATAACATTTACAACAGACCCTTTTCCCCCCAAAAATCTAGACATTGAGTGCCACCAGTGCTTGCCATGATCACGATCGTGATTCCCAGAATCAGATCTATAAAAAGTCACCAGGTGCTCAGGGGGCAGATCTCTTTGAATATCTCCCACATTCAACTCCTTCCTCTAGTAAATCACTCTTCCTTCCATTCTCCAACCACTTCCACCCCTAATCTATCAAATCTGGCTCCTTGCATGCTCGGGAGAAGAAAAATGGAAAATCAGATCGAGCCCGATAGTCAGACCATTTTAATGGCAAAAGACATCTCCAGATCTTCCCCACCAAATTTAGATATCAAAATTAACTCCCCTCTCTATTTGGTGTGTAGGAAATACCAAGAAATCATGAAGACTCACACTTCTAGGAGCTTTTCAGTAAAAATGGGGGGAAAATCAGATTCAGACACACAGCTGTCATTGATCTTTACTTTGAATTTGGGTCGTCCACATGGAAGATTCAATTTAAAAAGGCTCAGGGTTTCCTTTTAATTTTTACAACCTTTTTGAAAAATAGAAAAAAATTCCATTTTGCTCTCCACACCTCCGCCCTTGAGAAATGAGCCTGACATGTGTCCTAAGGTGGGTCCCAAAGGAACCATGGCCAAATTCTACCATTTCACCTCTTTTTTGGAAAAAGGAAAATTTTCCAAGTTTTCCCCGCAGCTCCACCCTTCCGCTTCTAGAAATTCTCTGATGTGGGTCCCAGTCGGAACCACCCTTTTATACTTTTAACTCCTTTCTCCCTTCCAAATTTCCCCTGAGAGTCCACACCTTCCCATTGACTGGAAAGCTTTGACCTTTCTCTATCGGGCCTGTGGGTTATTTTCAATTTTAGTCATTTTATCCTAAGTTTGATGGTCCGCCTCCACACCCCTTTGACTTGGACTGATCCTTTTGGCTTGGAGCCAAGTTTTAATCCTTTTTGATTTCCTCCCCTGATCCAGGCCCCAGGTTGAAACAAATTTTGATGATTTGCGGGCTGGCCCATTTTGAATTTTATTGCTTAAGAGGAAAAAAAATCCAAGTTTCCCTTTGATGGTCCACCTCCCCGCCCTTTTGAATTTTCAAACTACCACACGTCACAATGAGCACCTTGAGATGGTTCCCAAAATTTGAGACCTTGAATGAGCGCGGGCTCGCCACGTGTCCTGGCCGACAAAATTTGTTTGAAGGCTTGAAGCTCAGCGGAAGGTGCCATGTGTCAGGGTCCGAGACCAGTCTCCTTTGGCCATTGAAAATTCCAAGAAAAATGTAAAGTGGGTAGAGGCCTCCAAGTTTCCTCCTGGCACTTCTTTAAAAGAAACCTCAAGGGCCAGTCCCAAACATGCGTGGTTCCTCCACGTGTCCCAGACCTCCCAAAAACTTTTTGAAAAACTACTAAGTATGGGAAGACCCAGTGGAAACCTCCATGTGTCTCTATCGCGTTAAATTGTATCCATCTACATAAAAATTTATCTAAGTCAAGGCGAAGCAACAGAAACCTCCATGTGTCCTCCTAGTGCTACTCCAGGTCCAAACCCAAAAGCAAATCTTCAAATGAGCGTCGTTCCTCCACGTGGACAAATTTTAAGTTGAGGCTATTCATAGAATCTTTGAAGTACCCAGTTGAGCCGCATCCAACCAAAAGAGGCCACGTTTCCTGTCGATGCAAGGATGTAAATTTGACTGGGAGAAATGCCCGTCAAACCGTAAAATACAGAAAAATGACCATTTGAGCCTGAGAGATGAAATTTTCTCCAAGGATAGAAGAATTTAGAAATGTTACAAGGCTCAAATATGTTCCTCAGAGCTTACATCCATTCATTTTTCTTCAAGTATTTAGGGCAAAAACATGACAAGGACAAAATCTTGATTGTGAAAGATGGAGAGAATGGGAGAGCCCAAGTTTTTGAATGAATAGAGAATAGGCAACCCAAATTACACACCTTTTCAAAGGAACAGAGAAATGAGGAGACAAACCATGGACCCATAAGTGATCTTACGACCCAGGAACAATTGAAAATGGCAACAAAGATTAAACCTCTCAGGCACAACATGGGAAATAAAATGTGACAGAGGCCGTAAATTGATGGATTTTCAAAGGAAAAATGGGGCGAGACTATTTTGAGCACCAACATAAAACAACATTAAGAGTATGAATACAATTTCCATAGTTTTCTTGCCAGGGTTTAGGGCTAATTTTTGAGGAGTAAAAAATATGTTAGCCACACTATTGTAATTAGATTTCTAATATTCCAGAAATTCTGTGAGGGAATATTCCATCATATTTCGGTCTGTTATATCCTGAACAAAGTACACAAAAGAAAAAATCCAAAACCCTATAGTGGAGAGGAGTCAATCAGTAACGGTGGGCATATAACGTGTTTGAGAAAATCGGGGCACTCCCTGGAGGAATTAGACTCAATAATACTAGTCCCTAGAACCAGATGTAACACCCACTAAAATATCCACTTAAGACCCAAGAACAACCTATTTTTAGATAGAAAAATTATGGAATAATGGTTTTTGAAAAGCGTGACCACTAACAGGCTTCAAAGCAATAGTTGTCACAACAAAGATTCAAATTCAATTATAATTTAATAAATGCAAAGGGATTTTCTCGTCGTAATCTCTAAACATTAGATCCACGATTACAAAATTAATGAGAAAATCAAATTAATCCAAATGATAGTCAAATGTTTCTCTTTGGTTATAATTTAATAAAGAACTATATTAACACTATAGTTAAATATTCCTTAAGTAATTTTAGAGGGTAAAAGGGGCCAAAGCAATTAAATGGCCAAGGTTTTTTAGGGGGTCACTAGGTCTAAACAATAACCAAGGTTCTTATTTACATGGGATAGACAAAATATTCTCTTATCTCCTAACATGACCCCTTAGAAAGCTCAACTCCATCCTTTAGAGTTACACATTTAAGTTTAAAAGGGGTAATTTCCCACTTACCCACTCTTTTCCATTAGATAGAAAATTTCTTCCCCTTTCCAATGATATAAATAAGTCCTCCTAACTCCTCATATTTCTTAAGTTACAGGCGGTGGCCTGGGGAGGAAATTTTTCCCAAAGGCGGGCCTACAGGCCCAGGGAAGTCTTTTTCCCAAAGGTTTCAAGCCTGGAGCAGGGTTAGGGAATTTAACTTTGCACTTTTAGCCAAAAAAAACAAGTTGGGCCCCATGCATTCCTGCGATCCCGCGGCGGGGCTTCGTCCAAAGAATTTTGAAGAAAACTTGCCCAAGCCGTAAGGGACACGTGGCATTTTTTAAGCCAACTTTTGCAAAAAGTGAAGGTTGGTCGCCGGAGGCACTTAGGATTTGATATTTTTTTTTGAAGGGGAATTTTTTTAAAATGAGATGCCTCCACCAATGCCAAGGGACGCCAAATTTTATGTCCAAAAGGGGAAGGCGGGGAAGCGGAGTCGGGGAAAACTTAGAAATGTTAATTTTTTGTTAAAAGAAAAAAAGGTTAAAAAACCCGCACCTTTGCCATCACCTAGCAAAGCCATGTGTCAATCCAATAGTGACCTGTGGGAAGGCGGGCCAGTGGGAAAAATTAGGAATTTTTGCCAATCTTTTCCAAAAGCGATAAGGTCTAAAAATCTGCACCTTACGATGCCTAAAGAAGCCACGTGGAAGACCCTCATTGGCTGTGGGGTGGCGGGCCATCGGGGAGACTTGAACAATTTTTGTCAAGGTGTGCCCAGAGCTGCGGGAGAATATTTTTAAAAAAAGTTTGCTAAGTATTTTTCAGGCCCGCGGATCCGATTTCTTTTTTTCCTTACCTTTTGTTTTGAAACCAAACGAAGTAAAAACTTCAGAAGGCCATAACTTTTGACTGGAAGCTCAGATTTGAGAAAATAAGGATTTTTTGGAAAGGGATCGAACTCCTCTTTGAATAGGAAGCAAAAAATATTATTTTCAACAAACTTAGAGGGTTGAAATCTAAGAAAACGTCTTTTCTGCCATAAAATTGTGAACTAGACTTTTCAACTGCAAGATTTAATCTGATGGCTATTCTTCCTTCTCTAACGTGCCAAGACGACATGGAGAATCACACTTGATAGAAATTGGATGGATTTGTAAGGATTAATTGATTATGGTTGGATTTCAAAATGGATTTATTTCCGTTCTATTTCAAAGGATGGATTTCAAAACAAATTTATTTCCTTTCTCTTTTCTTTGTAAAGGCGTTTTTCTGCCTCTAGCTCGATTAATAAAGTTCTAAGTAAATTTCTTGAGCAATACAAACTATTTTGGGATGTGTTTTGATCATCCTTAGTTCATTTTAAGTTTTCATTTTGTCTTTCATAGTTGTAGGGTACTCTGTATATTTTTTTGATATTTATTGCAGGTTTGAAACAATCTAACAGAGATCTACGTATTTCAAACTGGAAATTTATCTATTTCATTTTCCATACTTTAAACATTTAGGTTCATTCCATTCTAAATTTACAATGTTCAACTTTCCTTCAATCAATATGTGAAAAGCAGGAATGTAGTTCTATTTTCAAAACATGCCTTTCAAATAATATAGAGAAATGTAATATTTCCTAACACAGACTTTTCCAGCCTTCAAACAGAGAGTTTGCAAAAGTATTTCAATCCACAGATTTCCAAGTAGGAGTAACTCCATTTTGTATAAAGTAAATCAACTTCTATTAAACTAAAATAATTTCCTTTACAACTTCTTTTCTGTTCACCAAAAGACAACTTACAAAATAAATCTTTCTCATTCGAATGTAACTTCATATCCAAAACAGAGCATCTTTTCACCACAATTAATATTACAATGCCATCCACTTAAAGTGGGAAATTTTCACAATAAGGGAACCCAAGGAGGACTACAATATTTTTCTTCATACACAACTCCAAGAAACAACAACAAGAGAGATCCTCCAGATTTCAATTGGTCATGACAAAGAAAAGGGGAGAGGCAACGCTCTCCACCCAACCAAGAATTCCAATGAAGAGGAGAATTCATCCTTCTCATTGGCCCCGAGCCCCAACCACATTACAATAGGAAATGGATTCAACTCATGGAAACAAGAAAATCTTCCACAACACAAAACAAATTTCACAATCATATCACAGTCAAAATAAAATGCAGTTACAGTCACAAGAAGGACAATAACAAAATATACAAGGCCTCATCACACAAAGGCCAAAAGAGAAAGATCTATGGGGGAAGCTTCTTATACCTCCCAATGGGGAATGGGTGACCACCTTAAAAACCCACCAAAATATTCATCTCAAACCCCTACATACTCTTATGCCTCCCCAAGTACCTCTTATGCCTCCCCATTCTCTTATGCCTCCCCCAAAAGTAAGAAATGCAAGCTATTTCTTGTCCAAGGTGGAATACCCACCCCAAACTCCCTCCAAAATTAACTCGTATGCCTCCCCACAACTCTTATGCCTCCCCAAAAAATATCCCCATAGTCTTCTCCTACACCACACCTAGGAAATCTACCCAATCAACAAACAAACATACCAAACATTCAAAAACATTCACATATGCATAATAAAAAGAAAACATTTTACAAGAGTCAAGCTTCTACCTCTCCATGATACAAATTGGTCCAAAAGTTCAACAATAAGCTTCTTCAAATCCAAACAGTCCCAAAGCACCAAAAAATCCACAAGCATTCAAAAATCCTCTAACTCTCTCCAATTGCAAGACAACCAAACCAACATGAAGTAACCCCCAAAACAACAAAAGAATTCGAATAAATAGAAAAGGGAGAGAGGAGGATGAGGTGGCTCCATGTAGGATGCCACATCACTCATCCTCAACTCCACCTCACAAGTCAACTTCAAACTCCAAAGCACAATTAATAAGTGGGTGAATAAATGACATTTTACTTACACACACAATCCAAGCCCACAATTTAAGGACCAAAATTAATTTCATGCAAGAAGGTGCAATAAAAACTTACAACTTGCCTTCCCAAAATACATAATAAGGCCTAATTTTGACTCCCCAACCCATAGGTAGGGTTGGTGTAACAATTTAAGAGGTGTGGGACAAGTTTAACTTGTCCCACAAGCCTCCAAAATCAGCCCCTAAGGACAGATCCGAATTTCAAAAGGAAAGTGGAGTGTTTCACACTCAAATCTACTTACACATTACTTACAACACATAATCCAAGAGCCATCAGCTCTAATAAATGCATTCTTTTGACCCATTTTAATTTATTTAACAACATGATTACTCACTAATCTAGACACAAATAAAATAAATAATAAAGGGGAAAATACATCACTAAAATCCACATACTAAATTTAAACAAAGGAAACTAAATAAAAGAATACACATAACCCCTTGGTCACATTTGAAGGTGATTCCCCCCATGGGAACCCCTAACATCAATTCAAACACACACACATAACAAATACACGTTGCCATGGTGACCCTTGTTGAATTCATCTAGAATTCCAATGTGGTTGGTCTCCAATCCCCTGATGTTTGTTGTGACATGTTTACCTGCAAAACACAAATACCTCCTTCGGCCTTGTGGCTGCATCAAATCATCCAAAATAAATATACAATATAACTCCAAAGTCATCTATATATAAATCAAAACATCATCAAGCAAGTAATGACATCATTTACAATTTCATCAATAACCATATGATCATAAAATTAGTTCAATTTTCTAGGTCTACTCAATATGATGAAATAACACATGTCCAAAACACACACACACACACACACACACACATATATACATACACACAAATATATAACCATGTCAATCACACATATCAACATCAAATATAAAATGTCTCCAATAATCCACATGCATCATATATGAATCAAAATCAACAATAGTCCATGATCTCTAACATCTAACATCATGCCATATCAAAAGCTACAATAACACTCATAAGTATAGTCGACAGTATCATAATCAATAACAAAAAGGTGTCAGAAGGGAAGTGGGCACTACATCCCCCTCCCATTAGACTCGACTTCCTCCTAGAAGTCACTGGAATAGGTGTGGAAACTAAACTGTAGCAAAGTAGTATCCTCCCATGTAGCTGTAGTCTCATCATATTTGTCCCACTACACTCAAACCTGGTCAATCTTTCTACCTCGAAGGCCTAGGGTCCTGCACTCTATAATGTGAATGGGCTCCACCATCACCTACCCCTGATCCTGCACCTACAATGAGGTCCAATCTAGCACATGAGAAGGGTCTGTAATATATCTCCTAAGTACTGAAACATGAAACACATCATGGATGTGAGACAAGCTAGGTGGCAATGCTAGACGGTAGGCCAAAGGACTGATACGCTCCAAGATCTCAAAGGGGCCCAAGAATCTAGGAGCTAACTTAGAACATTTTTCGTAATGGATAGGGCTCTTATGTGGCCTGACATGAAGGAAAACCTTCATGCCCACATCAAAACTATGGTCGGTCCTATGCTGATCTGCATACTTCTTCTGTCTGTCTTGTGCCTCCTACAGTCTCTGTCTGATCATAACCACCTGCTGCTCCATGTCCTGTAATAAAGCTGGCCCAAGAGAAACCCTGTCCTCTAACCTATCCCAACTAAGAGGTGTCCTGCACTCTCTACCATACAGTGCCTGGAAAGGAGCCATGCCTATCAAACTCTGAAAACTATTATTGTAGGAAAACTCCACCAAGTACAAATACTCCTCCCATCTCGACTGGTGATCCATAACATACATCCTAAGCATGTCCTCTAAGATCTGATTCACCCACTCAGTCTTTCCATCTGTCTCAGGGTGATACACCATGCTGAAATTGATCTTCATCCTGAGGGCATGCTGCATGGTAGTCCAAAAGTGGGAAGTATACAGAGGATCGTGGTCACAAATGATCTTCCACAGAATCCCATGTAATCTGACAATCTCATCTAGATATACCCGTGCCACTGCACTAGCTGTATAGGTGGTCTTCACCAGAGAAAAATGAGCCACTTTCATCAATTTATCCACGTGACCATGATGGCGTCGTGGTGGTATCTCGACATCGGTAGCCCAACAATGAAGTCCATGGAAATGGTGTCCCATTTCCATTCCGGTATAGCATGCGGAAAGAGAAGGCCAGCTGGATGCTGATGCTCAGCCTTCACTTTCTGACACTCTAAACAACATGACACAAACTGAGCCATGTCTCTACAAAGTCCCCTCCAATGATACAACTGTCTCAAAGTGGTGTGCATCTTCTTCACCCCGGGATGGGCTGAATAGGGTGCACGATGTGCCTCTGTCAAGATGTCCTGCCTCAAGCCTCCATCTCTGGGAACATAAATCTAGTCTCTGTGCCTAAGAAGGCCATCTACCTCTAATGAAAACCCATCAAACTTCCCTTCAAGGGGTCTCTGAGACTTGATCTTCACTCTAGCTGCAATGTAGAAACTGTCATGAGGAAGTTTTTATAGAATCCTACTCTGCAAATTTGTGCTCACTGTAGTGGCCATAACCACATGTCTCCATCCTTCTAAGAGCATCTGCAACCACATTCTCCTTCCCTTTCACATGCTCTATCTCCATATCATACTCACAAAGCAACTCCATCCAACACACTAATGAGCATTGAGATTGGGCTGCGTGAAGAGGTGGCGAAGACTCAAGTGATCAGTCCTGAGTGTGAATCTCTAGCCAAGAAGGAAGTGTCTCCATCAAACTAAGGCATGAAAAACTTCCGCAAGCTCAAGATCATGAGTCAGATAATTGAGCTCATAATCTTTGAGTTTGTGAGACTCAAAAGTAACTACTCTACCCTCCTGCATCAACACACCTCCAACTCCTGCCAAAGAAGCATCCGTGCATATGAAAAGCTCACCCTGTGGATCTGGCACTGCAAGAATAGGCATTGTCATGAGGCATTCCTTCAGTGTCCTGAAGGCCTGCTCACATCTGTCTGACCAAACAAACTTCTTCCCTTTCCGCTGAAGGGAAGTGATGGGGTGCACAACCTGAGAGAAGTCCTAAACAAATCTCCTGTAATAACCTGCTAAACCCATGAAGCTACACACCTTTGTCACACTAGTGGGTGCTGGCCAATCCATAATAGCTCGAATCTTGGAAGGATCGACTGAAATACCTTCCCCAGAAATGATGTGGCCCAAATACTGCACCTCTTTCTGAAAGAACACACACTTCTCCAGGTTCCCGTAAAGGTGCTACTCATAAAGACACTGAAGAACCTGGAAAAGGTGCCCCTCATATTTCTCATGCGTACGTGACTAACTCAAAATTCATCAAGGAAGATGAGCATGAAGTGATCCAAGAATGTCCTGAACACCCCATTCATCAAGCTCATAAACACTGTGGGGGCATTCGTCAAACCAAAAGGCACCACTGTGAACTCGTAGTGGCCATATCTCGTATGGAAGGTGGTCTTATGAATGTCTACCTCTGTAATCCTCAACTGATGATAACCTGACTTAAGGTCTATCTTGGAGAAAATTGTGGCCCCCTTCATCTGATCAAACAAATCATCAATGTGTGGAAGGGGGTAATGATTCTTGATCGTTACTTTGTTCAGCTGGTGGTAATCAATACACAACCGCAGAGATCCATCCTTATTCTTTACAAATATCACCGGTGCACCCCAAGGGGATACACTAGGATGGATTAGGCCTTTCTCCAAAAGGCCCTCTAGCTGTAACTTGAGCTCGCAGAGCTCAGGGGTGGTCATCTGATAAGGTGCTCGTGAGATAGGCTCTACTCCCGGAACCAGATCTATGTGAAAATCTATCTCATGTGGGGGTGGTAACCCTGGTAGCTCCCCTGGAAAGACATCAGAAAACTCTCTCAAGATGGGATGGTCATCAAGTGATGGTCCACTAGACTCATCCTCTGATCAGTCACTAACTGTGACAACATACATCTGACAACCCCATCGCACACACCGCTTAAGCTGCATGGCAGAGATGGTGTGAATGGAAATGGGTCTCCTAACCCCTACTATCACTGACTCAACTCCTAGATCATCTACACATGATATAATCTTATGGTAACAATCCACTCTAGCTCTGTGTGCAGACAACCAATCCATGCCCAAGATGACTCCATATGAACCCAATAGAAGGATACGAAGATCCGAGGTAGTGGTGAAGGGTCCCAAATCCACTACACACTCCTTAACTAAGGAGTCTATAGAGATTTTGGCTCTAGAAGCCATCTCGATGTCCCAACTAAGACCCTACCTAACTGCCACCAGCCTGCATCGCTCTACCAAAGATGGTGCAATAAAAGAATCAGAAGAACCAGAATCAAATAGAATGGAGGTAGGAACACCACCAATGCTACCTGTCATCTCAATCATGGTACTCTGGTGCTCAGCCTGGCGGTTCTCGACCACTACATAGATCTGATGACCATGCCCCATGTCACCAATAGTAGGCTCTGAGATCTGCATCTTACCCTTGTTACTAGGGTTCTGTGGGCACTCTCTCCAAAAATGTCTAGCAACACCACAACCATAACAACTACCTGGTCCTCTCCCATGAGTAGCAGCTCCAGCCGGTACTCTAGAGGTCTGTGTTGTGGATCCTGATGATCCTGGCTATGGACTGCTGAGGTCTCTACTGATGAGCTCCTACTGACTGAGCTCTCGGTGCACCCTGTGTCCTAATGGGACCCCTAGGAGGAGGCCCCATACTCCGCCCCCTCTGTGCATCGAATCTCTGTGGAGGCCTGTATGGTGGGTGGGTCTGCTACTGCGGCCTAAAAGATGACTGTGCTGAACCCGGTCCACCATGAGGAGGAGGAGCTGACCCCCTCGACCTGTTGTCCTGCATCTACTGGATGTGGCTCCGTACTCTGTCTCTAGCCTGTTGTGTCTTTCCTGAGTCTCCTCTACTATATAGGCCTTCTCAACGGCCTCAGCTAATGTCTACGGATAATGGATATGCACCGCACCACCCAAATCTACATTCAGGCCCTGGATGAACCTGTCATCCTGCATGTAGTCGACATACTGGAGTAGATCCAAAAATTGACTCTCATACTCAGCTACTATCGAATATACCTGTTGGAGGTCATGAAACTCATCTATCCTCTACTGAATGAACCTCCGTGATAAGTACCTGCTCCTGAACCACTCCTCAAAGAGCTCCCAGGTAACCATCTCTGAATCAATGTGGAGCTTCTACTCCTCGGTCCTCCACCAGACACCTACTCCATCCCTCAGAAGATGGATTGCAACATGAGCTTTCATGTTGCTAGTACAAGGGCAGAGCTTGAAGCACCCGCTCAAGCTCACCAACCAGGCCTCTTCCTAAAATCCACCTGTATCCCCAGAATAGTGAGATGGTCGTAGCTTCAGGATCTCCCTGATATGGTCTACAGCTGTAGTCTGGTGACCCCTAGGCCTCTCTGCATGCTCATCTCTAAGCCTAGGGCTCTGAGACCTATCCCTGTGTCTAGAAATCTGGTCTCCCTGTCCCCTCTGTGATGACTCTACTCTTCCTGACTCCATGCAGGAGTTCTCTCCTCTATGCTCCTCATTGTGTCGAGGAGATGCATGAGCCTCAATGGATGGCTCCCTATCATGTCTGGCTGACCATCCTCCTACAGACCCTCCGCGTAAAGTGGCATTAACATCCTGAAGCATCTGTAAAATCTGAGGTAGGATGGCTGCTACAGTATGATCTGGAGGTGGCAAGTCTAGGTCTATGTGAAAGGACCCCTCATCTTGTCCGTGCCTCCTGCATAGACCAAGGTGAGAGTTAGTTCATTATTCTAGGTTTTATTCAGTTTTCCATGTTTACTAAAATATGCAATTTTCAAACAAAGTTGTTTTCTAGATTTAAAAGTGTGCTAGGTTTAATATTGCACTAGGTTTAATGTTCATGTCTCAAGTTTTCTAGTGTGCCCAAGGGTCCAAGCTTTGAACCCATGGCTCTGATACCAAGTGTAATGCCCGCTAAAATGACCACTCGAGACCCAAGAACAACCTAGGTTTAGATAGAAAAATTATGGAATAATTTTTTTTTGAAAAGCGTGACCACTACCAGGCTTCAAGCAACAGTTGTCACAACAAAGATTCAAAGTCAATTATAATTTAATAAATGAAATTTTCCCGTTGTAACAAACATTAGATCCACATTACAAAATTAACAAGTATAATTAATCCAAACATAGTTAAATTTCTCTTAGGTGTTAATTTAATAAATAATTAAATTAACACTATAGTTAAATATTCCTTAATTAATTTTAGAGGGTCAAAGGGGCCAAAACAATTAAATGCCCAAGGTTTTTAATTTCACTAGGTCTAAACAATAACCAAGGTTCTTATTTACATGGGATAGAAAAACATTCTCTTATCCCCTAACGTGACCCCTTAAAAAGGTCAACCCATGCTTTAGAGTTAAACATTTAAGTTAAAAGGGGTAATTTCCCACTTACCCACTCTCAGACTCATCTTTGCACTTCAACCTGATTTTTCACATATTTAATGCACTTAAGGTTTCCTGAAAACATTTCCATTAGATAGGAAATTTCTTCCCCTTTCCAATGATATAAAGAAGTCCTCCTAACTCCTCATATTTCTTAAGTTACAGGCCGACGGGCCTGGGGAGGAAATTTTTCCCAAAGGTGGGCCTGCGGGCCTGGGGAAGAAATTTTTCCCAAAGGCGGGCCTGCGGGCCTAGGGAAGACATTTTTCCCAGGGAAGGTTTTGGGCCGGTGGAGCAGGGGAGGTAATTTGGTGCTTTGCACTTTTGGAAAAAAGTGCAAGTTACACCCGCGCGCCCGCGAGTCCATGGTGGGGCTTCGCGCCAAAAGAATAAAATTTTCCCCAAGCCGCAAGGGACACGTCGCACGTTTTTAAGCCAATGGGAAGGTGGGTCACTGGAGGTAATTTAGGATTTTAACTTTTTTTGTTGAAAAAAAAAGGTTTAAAATGATCCGCGCCTCTGCCGATGCCTAGAGACGCCACGTGTCATGCCAAAAATTTCAAGCGGGGAAGCGGACCATGGGGAAAACTTAGAAATGTTGGATTTTGTGTTAAAAAGTGTGAAGGTT
Organism: Taxus chinensis; assembly: GCA_019776745.2. Taxonomy (NCBI): domain Eukaryota; kingdom Viridiplantae; phylum Streptophyta; class Pinopsida; order Cupressales; family Taxaceae; genus Taxus; species Taxus chinensis. The sequence continues at coordinate 88,933,704 of CM034157.1, forward strand.
AAAATAACCCGTGCCTCCGCCGACGCCTAGCGAAGCCACGTGTCAGTCCAACAGTGACCTGCGGGAAGGCGGGCCGGTGGGGAAACTTAGGAATTTTTTCCAATCTTTTCCAAATTAGAAGTGATAAGGTCTAAAAGTAATGTTGCGCCTGAAGGTGCGGGCCTGAAGAAGCCATGTGTAGACCCTGATTGGCGGGGAGTGAAGGGCATCGGGGAGACTTAAAATTTTCACCCTTTTTTCAAAAGGTAAAGTTTTTGCAAACCCTTAGATATTTTTTTTTGCCAAAAGGAAGGATCGGGCTTGCGGGAGCCGGAGGAACTTGTGACTTTTTTTTTTTGAAAAAAAGTGCCCTAAGTAATTTTTGGGCCCGCGGATCTGATTCACAAAATTTTCTTTCTTTTGACAGTTAGTTTTTTTTTTGAAACCAAACGAAGTAAAAACTTCAGAAGGCCATAACTTTTGACTGGAAGCTCGGATTTGAGAAAATGAGGACTTTTTGGAAAGGGCTCAAACTCCTCTTTGCATAGGAAGCACAAAATCTTATTTTCAACAAACTTAGATGGGTGAAATTTAAGAAAACATCTTTCCTACCATTAAAATGTGAACTAAACTTTTCAACTACCAGAATTATTCTAATCTGCCATTCTTTCTTCTTCAACATGCCAAAAAGGCATGGAGAATTGCACTTGAAGAATTTCAAATGGATTGCAAGGATTAATTGATTAATGGTTGAGATTTCAAAATGAATTTATTTCCTTTTTCTGCAAAGGCATTTTTTTGCCTCTTACTCGATTAATAAAACTTTCAAAGTAAATTTCTTGAGCAATACAACCTATTTTTGGATGCGTTTTGATCATCCTTGGTTCATTTTTAAATTTTCATTTTGTATTTCATTGTTACAGGGTACTCTGTATAATTTTCTGATATTTATTGCAGGTTTGAAACAATCTAACTGAGATCTACGTATTTCAAACTGGAAATTTATATATTTCATTTGCCATACTTTAAACATTTAAGTTCATTCCATTCTAAATTTACAATGTTCAACTTTCCTTCAATCAATACGTGAAAAGCAAGATTGTAATTCTATTTTCAAAACGTGCCTTTCAAATAATATAGGAAAATGCAATATTTCTTAACATAGACTTTTCCAGCCTTCAAACAGAGAGTTTGCAAAAGTATTTCAATCAACAGATTTCCAAACAGGAGTAACTCCATTTTGTATAAAGTAAATCAACTTCTATTAAACTAAAATAATTTCTTTTACAACTTCTTTTCTGTTCACCAAAAGACAACTTACAAAATAAATCTTTCTCATTCGAATGTAACTTCATATCCAACATAGAACAACTTTTCACCACAATTAATATTACAAGTCATCCACTTAAAGTGGGAAATTTTACAATAAGGGAACCCAAGGAGAACTACAAGATTGTCTTCATACACAGCTCCAAGACACATCAACAAGAGAGATCCACCAGATTTCATTTGGTCACAACAAAGAAAAGGGGGAGAGGCAAATGCTCTCCAACCAACAAGTATTCCAATGAAGAGGAGAATTCATTCTCCTCATTGGCCCCCGAGCCCCAACCACATTACAATAGGAAATGGATTCAACTCATGGCAACAAGACAATATTCCAAAACAAAAAATAGATTTAACAATCATATCACAATCCAAAATAAAATGTAGTTACAGTCACAAGAAGGACAAGTAACAAAATATACAAGGCCTCATCACACAAAGGCCAAAAGAGAAAGATCTATGGGGAAGCTTCTTATACCTCCCAATGGGGAATGGGTGACCACCTTAAAAACCCACCAAAATATTCATCTCAAACCCCTACATACTCTTATGCCTCCCCAAGTACCTCTTATGCCTCCCCCATTCTCTTATACCTCCTCCAAAATTAAGAAATGTAAGCTATTCCTTGTCCAAGGTGGAACACCCAACCCAAACTCCCTCCACAAATAACTCTTATGCCTCCCCACAACTCTTATTCCTCCCCAAAAAAGATCCCCATAGTCTTCTCCTACACCACACCTAGGCAATCTACCCAACCAACCAACAAACATACCAAACACTCCACAACATTCACATACGCATAGAATAAAAAGAAAACATTTTAATAGAGTAAAGATCCTACCTCTCCATGATAGAGCTTGATCTACAAGTTCAACAACAAACTTCTTCAGATCCAAATAGTCCCAAAGCACCAACAAATCCACAAGCATCCAAAATCCTCTAACTCTCTCTAATTGCAAGAGCACCAAACCAACATGAAGTAATGAAGTAACCCCCAAAACAACAAAAGAATTTGAATAAATAGAAAAGAGAGAGGGAAGGATAAGGTGGCTCCATGTAGGATGCCACATCACTCATCCTCAAATCCACCTCACAAGTTAACTTCAAACTCCAAAGCACAATTAATAAGTGGGTGAATAAATGACATTTTACTTACACACACAATCCAAGCCCACACCCCTTAAGGACTAAAATTAATTTCATGTAAGAAGGTGCAATAAAAACTTACAACTTGTCTTCCCAAAATACATAATAAGGCCTAATTTTGACTCCCCAACCCATAGGTAGGGTTGGTGTAACAATTTAAGAGGTGTGGGACAAGTTTAACTTGTCCCACAAGCCTCCAAAATCAGCCCCTAAGGACAGATCCGAATTTCAAAAGGAAGGTGGAGTGTTTCACACTCAAAGTTACTTACACATTACTTACAACACATAATCCAAGAGCCATCAACTCTAATAAATGCATTCTTTTGACCCATTTTAATTTATTTAACAACATGATTACTCACTAATCTAGACACAAATAAAATAAATAATAAAGGGGAAAATACATCACTAAAAATCCACATACTAAAATTAAACAAAAGAAACTAAATAAAAGAATATACATAACCCATTGGTCACATTTGAATGTGATCCCCCCATGGGAACCCCTAACAAAAATTCACACACAGACACACATAATGAAATACATGTTGCCATGGTGACCCTTGTTGAATTCATCTAGGATTCCAATGTAGTTGGTCTCCAATCCCCCTGATGTTTGTTGTGACATGTTTACCTACAAAACACAAATACCTCCTTCAGCCTCGTGGCCACATCAAATCATCTAAAATAAAAATAAATTATAACTCTAAAATCATCTATATATAAATCAAAACATCATCCAAGCAAGTAACGATATCATTTACAATTTCATCAATAACCATATGATCATAAAATTAATTCAATTATCTAGGTCTACTCAATATGACGAAATAACACATGTCCGAAACACACACACACAGAAACACATATATATATATAACCATGTCAACATCATAACAACATCAGTATAAAATGTCTCCAATAATCCACATGCATCATATATGAATCAAAATCAACTATATCAAAAGCTACAATAACATCCATAACTATAGTCAACAGTATCATAATAATTAACAAAAATTGTGAAAGGGAAGTGAGCACTACACTCCCCTTGAACTAATACCAAGTCCTAAATCTTGGTCCAAAATTCAGTTAAGTGACCTGGAAATGTCTAATGCTTATTTGGTTCTTACCTGAAAGGTATATATAGGTTTGAAAAAGCACGATGTCTAAGCTGAATGGGACCAGTCCCACTGGCTATTCCTAATCAAACCTAGTCAATTGATCTAACTATAAAGGCCTGTTGGTACCCAAATTTAATCTCCTTCAAAGGCCAAGCAACATCATGGGTTTCACAGGACACTTAGAGGTAGATAGATGATTATGTATGTCGTTTTATAGCCGGGGAAGCAGTCTATCTAACTTTTTAGCACTCAGGCTTTGAAAGGAGTGGGTAGCACCTTAAAAGGATGTGATCTTATCCAAACTATTTTAGGTTGTGCCTTTCAACCAAGGTAAGAGGACATATTTTGTAACCTCCGTTATTGAAGATTGTTGGTAAATCCTTCTTTTGCACAAATTTTATAGAGAAGACCTTGGGAAAAATATGATCAACACACCAAATCTGACTCTCACGAGTTGTCACTTCCAGATTATGGAGATATTTTCAAAATAAGGAAAAGGTTACTAAAGACATTTCACGGACCTTGATTACTTCTGCATGTTTTGGTAACTAGAGATTATGCATTTGTATGCACATAGGACAAACAGGGGGTAGTATAGGTAGGATTGGATTTTTTGAATAAAATTTTGGTGGGAGGTTGAGGCAGATGAACTTGATTCACTAAATCCTTGAGAGATCTTACAAAATGGAAGGTTAAACCAACAGAATGCCACAGAATAGCTAAAAATGTTTCTTTAACTAGAATATGTGCTTCAATGGAGGCCCAGATTAGCACTTTTTCATACAATCTATGAGATTCTATCACGAAGGCTCGAGTTAGAAAACCCAACAAAGCATCAAGATCTAAGTCAAATCACACCTAAGGTACACCCAGAGGCTTATAGACAATCTCTATCAACAGATGAAAGAAAAGTTAGTTTAAATCATTTATTTCAATCCAAGATGAAATCTCTTATGAGAAATGAAATTGCAGATGCCACTAAATTGTCACATGGATTGAGACCTATGTGATTAAATCATATTTTAATACAAGATTGCAATAGAAACAAGAAAAACTACTCGCATACATTCAAAAATAAAACAAACACATTTTTCTCAAGATCAACACATAATAACTCAAGTTTGATTAAATTTATCATGCATAGGGAAAGTTTCTAGAACAATCTCAGAGATTGTTAATGGCTGTACACTTGCAACCACCTTGACATGATCAGATTAAAACAAAAGAGATATACAGGCTTCTCAAATAGATTCTCAAAATGATGGGCTCTATCAAGATTTTTCTATTAGAAAATTTAGTCCTGACCCCTAACACTCCAACCATTTGCACTATAAATTTGTGCCATTTATAACATTTACAATAGAGCCCCTTTCCCCCAAAAAAATTATAGACATTGAGTGCTACCAGTGCTTGTCATGATCACGATCATGATTCCCATAATCAGATCTAGTAAAAATTCACCAGGTGCTCAGGGGGCAGATCTCATCGAATATATCCCGCATTCAACTCCTTCCTCTGGAAAATCACTCTTTCTTAAATATTCACCAACCACTTCCACCCCTAATCTATTAAATCTGGTTCCTTGCATGCTTGGGAGAAGAAAAACTGGAAAATCTGATCGAGCATGATAGTCAGACCATTTTAATGGTGAAAGACGTCTCCAGATCTCCCCACCAAACTTAGATATCAACATTAACTCCCCTCTCTATTTGGAGTGTAGGAGATACCAATAAATCATGAAGACTCACACTTCCAAGCTGTTTCAATAAAAATGGGGGGAAAATTAGATTTAGACACACAGATGTCGTTGATCTCTACTTTGAATTTGGGCCGTCCATTTGTGGAAGATTCAAATATTAAAACAGGCTTAGGGGTTTCATTCTGACTTTTTACGAACTTTTGGAAAAATGTAAAAATTTCACATTTTTCTCTGCACACCTCCGCCCTTGAGAAATGAGCTTGACACGTGTCCTAAGGTGGGTCCCAAAGGAACCACAGACAAATTCTTCCATTTGAACCCTTTTTTGGAAAAAGGAAATTGTTCCAAGTTTCCCCCATAGCTCTGCCCTTCCGCTTCTAGTTTTCAATGTGGGTCCCAGCGGAACCACGCTCCCTTTTATATTTTTAACTCCTTTTTCCCAAAAGGAAAATTTTCCAAATTTCCCCCGAGAGTCCGCACCTCCACCATTGACTGGAGCAAGCTTTGACCTTTCTCCATTGGGCCTGTGGGTTATTTTGATGATTTTAGTCATTTGAATATCAAGAGGTAAAAATTCTAAGTTACCCCCGATGGTCTGCCTCCCGCCCCTTTGACTTGAAACAAACTTTGATTAAGTATTGTTTCGTGCTTCATGCATACCATTTTGACTATTTTAAGAATCCTTTGGATAAGGGGAAAAAATCCAAGTTACCCCCGATGGTTGCCCCTTTGACTTGAAATAAAATTAAGGATTCTTGATCCTCAAATTGTCGGGCTTACATTCCATTTTGATGATATCTTAACCCATTTTTGAGCATAGAGGCATTAAAAATCTAAGTTTCCCTTGATGGTCCGCACTCCCTGTACTCCTTTTGACTTTTCAAACTGCCATGTGTCACAATGGCGCACCTTGAGATGGTCCCCAAAAATTGAGACCTTGAATGAGTGCGGGCTTGCCACGTGTCCTGGCCAAAAAAATTTGTTTGAAGGCTTTGAAGCTCAGTGGAGGGTGCCATGTGTCAGGATCCAAGGCAGTCTCCTTTGGCCGTTGAAAATTCCAAACAAAATGCAAAGTGAGTGGAGGCCTCCAAGTGTCCTCTTGGCACTTCTTTAAAATGAAACTTAAGGGCAGTCCCCAAACATGTGCAGTTCCTTCCACATGTCTCAGACCTCCCTAAAAATTTTTTGAAAAAATACCAAGTATGGGAAGACCGAGTAATTGTCCCATCAAAGAGTATATCTACATTGTATCTAAGTTAACGGCGTATTCTAAAGAAACCTCACATGTCCTCCTATGCTACTCCAAGGCCAAACCAAAAAGTAAATCTTCAAATGAGCGTCATTCCTCCACATGGACAAATTTTTAAGTTGAGGATTATTCATAGAATTTTTTGAAGTACCCAATTGAGCCTGCGTCCAAACAAAAGAAGCCACATTCCCCTAATCGATGCAAGGATGCAAATTTGACTGGGAGAAATGCCCGTCAAACTGTAAAATACAGAAAAATGACCATTTGAGCCTAGAAATGAAATTTTCTCATAGGACAGAGGAATTTAGAAATGTTACAAGGCTCAAATACATTCCTCACTAGACACATCCATTCATTTTTCTTCAAGTATTTAGGGCAAAAATGACAAGGATAGAAAATATTGACTGTGAAAGAATGGAAAGAATGGGAGAACCTAAGTTTTTTGATGAACAGAGAATGGGAGACCCAAATTATAGACATTTTCCAGAGGAACAAAGAAACAAGGAGACAAACCATGGACCCATAAGTGATCTACGACCTAGGAACTGATTGAAAATTAAAAATAGGAAGCGCAAAGATTAACTCAGGCACAACACGAGGAAAATAAGAATGACAGAGGCCATAAATCGATAGACTTTCAAAGGAAAAATGGGGTGAGACTATTTTGAGCACTAACAATACATCACATGTTAGTACATCCAAATGAAAATACCTTAATCAATATCGGCACCTATGATTATAAAAATACCACAAAATTGAGGAAGTAAAAATCAAACACTAAGGAGTTATAGAAATCAACATTTTCTATGTTTCGTGACATAATTGAGAAATTTCTAAGGCTTCAAGACTTGATATAAAATTCAAGTACATAAACATGAAAATATATCAACTCCTATCATTTCAGATGTTAAGAGGTGTGTCCAATAAAAGTATCCATTGGGAAGATTACAATAGAACTCAAAACAAATAGATATCTATCTAGAGACACAAGCAACAAAACATATCATCCATGAAAGCAAATATATAGATAATACAGAGGTAGGATAAGAAACACTCATGCAGTTTCTTACTTACATTATGATTGTGCAACTATAGTGGTGAATTAGAAAGTCCCATGTTGTCTAAAGGTAAAGCTAATATAATTTTCAGCAACAAATGCCAAATTTTATTCATGAAACTTGACCAAACCAAAGTGAGTCAAAATGGTGACCATGGCTCTCATCCGAGGAATCCTTATAGAGTAGAGCATGAGGTTCTATAGTCAACCAAATTAGAAGTCAGATGATGGATAGAAAACACCATTTCAAAATTCTTGATTCAAAGATAAGATTGAGTGATCAACTAATGGAAATTTCTTTTCTAGTACTTCAAGCACATAATCATTATTCCAAAGAATCCTATAACTATTAATGTTCAATGACCTTAGCTAAGTGAAAGGCTAGTAACCTCATACATTTAATGGAGCAAACTTGCCATTTCATAAGGTGTGCTTCCGAACCTTAGCAAAATGGAGACAATTACAAAAATCTTTCCTAGAGATCTTATAAGATTGGCCCAAATAGCATTACAACTTCTTATTCATTCCGTATGTGATTCTCAATAGTGGATTTATGAATATGATTTACCAAATAGTTCAGTTGATCAGAAATTGAACCCATAACCCAAAATTCATAAGTAATATCCAAGAATTTGAAAGTGAGAAAATGAATACCCACTGAAGATAAAGAACTATTCTGAGTTCCTAACACTAAAAATTAGGTAGCAGAATCTGATTAGAATCTTCCTTCTATAGGTGGAACTCCGTCTCTATGTTTTCATGGACACAGATGATTTTGTTTGAACCTGAAGATAACAAATCAATTCGGAATGGTTGGTTATTATTAGAAAAACAACTAGCCTAGATCCACTTCCACAAGATTTGTCAAATAACCATATTGAGAATGCACAAATACTGAGGTCCTTGTACTTTATTCAAACCATTTTGAGAATGATAAGCTTCTAATGAGTCAAATGGTGTCATTGACATAAAAATGGTTCCTCGATTAATACCCATATTCAATGAACAATAGCTCATGTATGGTCGATCCAATAAAGCTCTGACAATATTCATGTTTTGAGATATTTGCAACACGATCCTCTTGAACAAGGTTGTGCTAAAAATAGGAAACACTCCTCAGATAACCTTTTTGTGAGTCCTCACCATATGCTAATGGCAATTAGGATTGGAAGATACTATATCTTGTTTACATGTGTCCTTATTTTCATTTGGACTAATGACTTGTACCTAATTATAGTTGATTTCCATACTACATTATGAGCAAAATTGTGAAGATCAGAAGAGCAGACAACCAAAGCCTAGAGTACTTCACTTTTCTATTCCACATTCATGCCTAAAATTCACTAGAAAATATTGGTAAATGTACATTTTATTATTTCTCTTAATGCCACTGTTCTGAAACCAATTTTCCTGCACAAAAATGGATACCATAGAGGCCAAGATTAGATACTTCAGAGTACAACAATGGAGGTTTCCTAGATCAATTCTTTCCAGGGCTGTTTTGTGGCCAACCTTAGAGGCTCACAATGATGTAAAATTGACCAAATGTAGGTTTCTTTGTCTTGTCATGCAATTTTCATTCTCTTGCACCAAGGGGGTAAGGTCGAAGCTACTCCACATTCACACCTTAGATTTTATATGGCAGATTGTTAAGTCCAAATTCTTATTTCTCTTAATATAATGTTGACTAGTATGCTTTTCCTTCTTAGTCAAAAGTACAAAGGTCGTAATGATTTTACATAAATCCTGAGGTATTGTAAATGATGCCTAGAACCTCAAAAGGTGATCGAGGATTATAATATTTGTGGATATAGATTAATCATTATTTTGATGGTCAATGATACAAATTATATGTCATGAGAAACTTCAGAGATCATTAATATGTCGGGGAATACTGGCATCTCATATCATGTCGATGCCTACGGTCATAGTTTAATAACCACAAGGAGCACACTCCAAGTTAGCTTATGAATGTGTCTACTTTATAGACAATACATATAACGTGGTAAAGTGATACAAAAATGGGTCAATGATTTATACTCTATAGGTCAACTGCCTGAATTTAAGACGTGTGGGATTAGCTAATAAAAGTTGTCCCACATGCCTCCAAAAATTTTATCTTAAGAAACCATATGACCCTATGTAACATGCAAATTTAACGGTAAAAAACATCCAATATTGCTGATAAAAATATAATTTTAATAGTTCAATAATACATATGTCTAGGGACAATATGATAGATTTGTAAATACCCCTTCGTAATCACATTGTTTCAAATTACTTAAATGATTAACATGATCAATGTAGACTACAATAAGTCACACACTTGGTTACAATAATCTAGTGAAACACATTCCTAATAATAAATTACATACTCACTCATATGATTCCTAAGGAAGAAAAATAGTGAAAACAACAACTATCTTTGGCAACTTTTCACATGTCTCTTGCCACCCCCCAATGGATACCTCATACACAAAATATCAACAAGCCCAATAAAAAACTTCACTAAGATGGCATAGGTGGCTTGTCGCTAATACCAAACACTATCTTTCATTCTAGGACAACATCACTCAGGCACCCCTGTCCCTTTCTGTGGATCCCCCGACCCTTTTGCAGAACCTTAAACTCACCCTTTTTATGTCTCTCTTTAGCCTTTTATGATATTTTTAACAAAGGGGGGGGGGGGGGGAGGGGTTCGACTTAGTAAAATTAAGGTATAACACATCCGTTCAAAGGGAATTAAATAATAACCTTAATTGTAGTTTTTATACCTCTAATTATTCAATTTTTAATCATACACCCTCCTGTTATATTATTAGAGATACTAATAATCTCTATTTTTTCCATGTACATTACTTACCCATTTTTTAATTACAATTTTATTTACCCCTTTTTTTTATTTCTACCCTAATATATCAAACACAAAATATATAATGTTTCCTCACACAATTTTATTTAATATACATTTTCTCTCGAAATATATTTTGAATCCAATTCAATACCTGTTACCAATTACCTTATAAATGTTAAGCTTTAATCATATATCAACAGTTTCTTAAAAAAAATTAAGATGATGAAATAATATCACTTTGGGTAGAAAATCATACTCAATCCTATTTTTTTACCATATTATTATTTCTTAGTCAAGAAAATCCTAATTGAGATTTCCTTATTCAAATAAGAGATTATAATTTAAATGTATGACCACACTCCTTAAATTGCAATTTTAAATTATTTAGTATTAAGAAAGACTAGGATTCAAAATTGTTTGAGTATTTTATTGAAAAAAATGATGTGTCTCCTCTAGTCAGCTTCTCTAACCTACCATAATACCTTGATTCTAAATATTAAAAAATTAAAAAATTTCACCCCCTCATGTCTACTGGTATATTGATTTTTCCTTTATTAATTTTAATTACCTCAATATGAACTCACGTGCTAGGATATTTCTTAGCTAATGAACCCCCCGTGCTTTATATTTACAGGATACTCTTGATGTAATTTCGTAATTAACCCCGAAATGGTGGACCACCAAAAAGATAAGAAGCTGAAATGACTAGAAAATGCCCAAAAGGTGGCCTAGAATAGTTCAAAAAGAATCGGGGAACCCTAGGTGGGCCCAAGATGCCCAGGGGTGCCCTAGTACTAGCCTAGGCACCCTAGTCAATGCTAAAATGACGAAAGATGACCAAAACACACTGGGCATGTGTGCGGTGGAGTTTGGGAATGACGATAGAAATAAAATAAAATGGCCAAGAGACGGGGGTTAATTAGTAATTTCTTCAATAAAAAAGTCTTTAAATAATAGTGTGAGACCGAGACTAAATATTACCCAAATTGCGTGACTTAGTCTCTAAATTTACCCCCACTTTATGTTCATGAGAGAATTGCTCAGTAATATAAAGTAGATAGAGATGCATACCTGATAACCATGTAAATCGACGAAAAAGGCACGTCGAAGGACTAGACAAAGTGTGGAGTGATAAAAAGATGATGGAGCGTGGAAACTAAAGATGAAAATGTGAAAAAAAAAGAGATGAGAGTGAACCTAGGGTGGAAATGTGTGTATAGTTGCGGATGTGTGTAATGTACCTGCATAGTTAATATGGTGTGTGTTGTTGCGAAGTGTTGTTCACGTCGTTGTTGCATTTGTTGTTGCCGCTGCCCCCATTTGACTGCTTGTTTCTCATACGGCTGGACCTGCAAGGAGAAAATGATCAAGTAGTCAAATATGTATGTATGTATGTGTAAAAACATGATGTAAAAGACACATGTATAGGTATGTAAAAGCATGTAAATATAAAATACAAAAATTGAAAATGAAAATGGAACATGTGCACTTGATTCATGTCGAGAGAAAGGGTGTAGAAAGAGGATAGCCTATCCTGGGATTTTGGGGCAATCTGACGCTATAGGCTGAATAAGTATAGGGAGAAATTTCACTATATACTCCAACCTTTAACTGCTTCCCTGATAGTGTGTGTGAAGAGATTTCTGTATATTCTGGTTTTTCGAGCGATCCGACGCTAGCGATAGAAGAAGTATTGGGAGGAATTTCGGTGTATCCTCCAACTGTTAACTGCTCCTCTGATTGCTAAGGACAACCATGTCCTGTAAAATCCCTTGTCTATGGAGTTCGTAGACTGGTCTAAACTCACTTGTTGTATGTTACCCACAAAGCCAAGTGCGGAAAGTACGTTGAACTGAAATTGTGTAGAAGCACTGTGTAGAATGTAAAACCCCAAATGATGACCCCCCTCTTTGGGGGCGCATGCAAAGTCGCTGATAGGAGAATGCGGCCCCAAAAGAAGACCACCCACATGTACTTTGAAACTCTGCCCTACAGAGGGAAGGGAAATGCAATTGGTAGAAACCAAGATGCACACAAACAAAAAGGCTAGCCAAAGACAAGTGTTAGTACGAAAAAGCATACATATATAAAGGCAATATGTAAGCTATGCAAACAATGTAAAAGTTAGAAAGCAACATAGTACCATAAACACGCAAGAAGACAAGTATGGTTGGTCTTTAATGAATGTTTTTAATGCATAGTTAGAATAAGCACCAAAATCTACAATATATAAACTACACAAATATGGTTGGTCTTTGTGTGTTTTTAATGCTGAGTTAGAATTTACTAAATACTAATGGAGTGATTACACATTTTAAAATAAATATTGGGTCAAACTCATTACAGAATTTGAACACTCTTTTATATATGTTTGTTTCGAATTTTTCTGTTGACTTTTTTTTTAGAAAGTAAAATTTAAAATTTAAAACCCCGGTCGGAAGACAAATCAATTTCCATGTAAACGCAAATCCACACCAAACCGTCAAATGTCAATAGTTAAAAGAAAATCGTAATTGGAAAACTTATTTTTGAATGACTTTGTACAGGTACTGGTCCACCTCAACCGTCGACGCCCAACTTGAAAAGACGAATAAGAGTATTCAAGATATTACAGACTCTCTCAAACTTGCCCTCGATCTGGATACCAATCTCCAAACCAAGCAAATCCATAAACAATTTACACGGCGCCTTGAGCAATCGCCTCTCGACCTCCTCGAATTTAAGCCAGGTGATACCAAACTTCGCTTCTTAAGTTTTGTTTGGCCGTGAAAGTGTTCATGTTTATAACATTTGTAATCTGTTTTTTCTTTTGTTTCAAATTAATGCAGTTGGTATCGAGGAACAAGTAATAGAGGTGACGAAACTGTTGGATATGGAAGGCACCGAACCAGCGGTGGCCGTTGTATTGTGCGGCTTCGGAGGTGCGGGCAAAAGCACACTTGCAGCTTCTGTTATTCAGACTTTTAACTGGTCTTCTTCAGACTTTAAATTTTGTAGGGTTATAATAAACCAGGAAACTGCAGATAAAACATCCCACATTATCCAACTTCAAGAGGACATTATCCGCGACTTTAGTGGAGAGAAACTGGATTTGAGAGATCCTGAGGAAGGACGAAAGCGTCTCCAATCTGTCATGGAAAACAAATCGTGCTTTCTTTTTGTAGACAACGTCGTCGACAAAGATTATATCAAGCAGCTATTACCCAAAGATTTGTCGATGACAAATTTTGACAAGCAAAAAAATATGTCCATGGAGAATTTAGAAAAGCAAAAAACGAAGTTAAGAATATTTGTCACGTCCAGGGAAAACAATCTGAGAGCAGAATTCAATATAATCTGCAAGGAACATGCTGTGCATGCTTTGTCTGATGACGCTGCCGAATGCCTCCTTAAAGAGACAATCCTGCAGCCTTCAGGCGAATTCAGTGAAAAGTTCGAGGAAAGAAATTTAATAAAAGATGTGGCCCATGCATGCAGAGGTGTCCCGCTACTCTTGTCTGTCTTTGGAAAGCACTTAAGAGCTGAACGAGAGCGTGCAAGTTACATGGAAGCCCTTGATGCGCTTCAGCAGGGAAATCTCGACACCTTCAAAGATGAAGATCTCAGTGAGAAGCTCTTTTTTGTTTACCATAAAATGAGGGATGAAGAGGACAAAGAGGCATTTCTGGACATTTGCAAATATTTTTATGGATGGCAATGGAATCTTGTTGGTCATATTGTAGATTCTGGTAGACTGGAGGCTCTTCACAAGAGAATGCTGATAAATAAAAGCGAGTCAGGTGAAGTGATTGTTCATGATATCATTCGGTCGATGGGAATTAAAGAGGCCAAAGAGACAAGGCTTTCAAATTATAAGGAGTTATCAGAAGTCCTGGAGGAAGATGATGAAGCAAATCTCAAAAGTGTAAAAGGCATCTCTCTTGTTAGTGAGAAGTCGCTAACAATAGTTGAATCCAGACATTTAGATGCGATGCGGCAGTCGTTGAGAGTATTAATGATAGGAGATTGGGTAAAGATAGAGGGGTCTCCTTGCAGTAGAGCATTTAAGAATCTGAGATATCTGAGTGTGGGGGGATGTGATTGATTTTCCATTTCAAGATGCTTCCAAACTACAGAAGCTCACAGTTTTCTGCAACAGATCGAAGCATGGCATGCATTTGGATCGGGTAAGCTAGCATCACCTTCTTTCAACTCTTCATTATATATAATTTGCAAACTAAGTGCTTTCTTTACATTTTGAAGGCTTCCGCACTAGATTTTGTGCTTCTTTTAGTTATTATCCATTTACCTATCGGATGACATTACCTTTTCTTTATGTATTTTGAATTATTCTTAAGGAGCTTGTTCCTGAAGTGTGTCTCCTTATCTTTTAAAATTAAGAAAACTTAAAAAACAATTATTATCATAACAATTATTTATAATATATATTTTTTGAATAATCCTTAACATACACAAATAAATATTCTATTAATAAAATTAATAATCTAATGATTTTATTTAATTTTAAAAAAATCACAACCCTTTGGTATGTGAAAAATATAAGATTGACTTTTATGCATTTGATAATTTTAGGTAAATTCTCTTCAAACTTGAGGCATTCAATATCTCTATAAATAAGTTGTTTTTCAAAATTAAATAATTAACTTGTAGGTGAAAAAAAGAAACTTTGAAAATATGAGATTAGAGTATCTGATTTTAGGGTTGATAGGAAAATCTTTAGAATAAGTTCTGAAAAACTATAAATACAAGTGTTTGGTTCATTAGTGGGGTTTAAATGTATTTTTACAAGGCAACGTAATAAAGAAATGAAGAAAGGCAACAAAAAATGTAAAAGTTCTTATATGCAACATCTATTTCAATAAAAGTTATTGTGTTTATTTTTTGAGTATGTATGTGTGTATGATGTGATTATCAATTTGCATGTGAGAATTGTCTTTAATTTGATTTTAGAACAATTGTTCAATTTGGTATCATAGCTAATTTTATTAGACAAGTTTTTCAAATCCAAATTTAGTAGTCAAGCTAGTTAATGTATGGAAAATGTAAGCAAAAACAACCTTACCTAGCAACAAATTCTGATTTTCAATGGGAAAAATTATGATTACTAT
This sequence comes from Taxus chinensis, assembly GCA_019776745.2. Lineage (NCBI taxonomy): Eukaryota > Viridiplantae > Streptophyta > Pinopsida > Cupressales > Taxaceae > Taxus > Taxus chinensis. Next base: position 88,949,246 of record CM034157.1, read on the forward strand.
AGTATCAAGATGAAGAAACTCTTTTTCTTTGAATATGTGTGAAATTTGGTGGAGAATAGATTCACAGAACCTACAAATAAGGGGATAACCAATGTCTTGTCAGAAGAAGAGAATAATTTGTTGAAATATTGTAGGAAAAAATATGCAAAGGATTTGTTGATCATACAAAAAATTGTTAACCAAAATATTGTGTTACAACCCATTGTTGTTAAACCTTGTACTCTTGAAGGACCAAATATTTGAAAACTTCTCCCTTTTTTCTTATTCACGACACTTTTATTCATATCACAACTCAAAAATAATTTTCCGTGTGTTACAATGTTTTTAAATTTATTGCATTACATAACCACGTTATATTCCACGTCTCATGCATCATTGAAAAGCCTTGAACCATCCTTCCATGTTAACTCTTAAGTTTAATAATGCGATGAACCATTTTTCCTAATCATAGAGCACTAACATGTCATCCCTGCATGTTTCTTCCTAATTTAATAAAATTGAATTGTACGTAAGGAAACTCTGCTAATCAGATAGATAAAACAATAAATAAGAAAAATGAAGTAAAGAAAATACAAGCATGAGTAATAGATAGAGTTTGTAGAGTGAATCAACTTGTAAATGTAGGTCTGGACTAATTCTAGGCTGGTGAATGGTATGGAACATCTAATCTTGGAATGTGTAAGCTTTGTGTCTAAAACTGACAAGACATAACCATTTGCAATGGCACATGCCCACCTAGGTTCTAGTGTCTGTTTTGGGCACTGGAATCTATGGCGTAATGCGGGGTCTGGCTTTTTTATGTGTCACTTAATGTCACTACTTATTTTTTCTAGGTCAAATAAAATTCGTTGTGTCATACTTATACTTGGAAAAGAAACCCTAGCTACCTGCAAACTACTTAAGTACACATTAGATGACTAAAAATATAAGTATACTTGAGTCAAATTGACCTTGGTAGTCACCCCAATGTGATTTTCAATGAGTTTTGTATGATATTTCAGACTCAATGAAGTTCTAGTGTGTGCGTGTGTGATTGGAATAGTTTCCCTTGAGCTAGGTTTCCCTAGTTTCAGTCACACAAAGAGATAGAAAAATACAACAACTTTGTCCCAAATGTAAATGTGTGGTATGGAATTTAGAATAGATCCCCCTATGCAATGAAGTATGCATTCCAAAATGTAGTCCTTGATGTAGTAGATAGAAAATATTAACTCCTTGTAAATGTATGTGCCTTTTGAATGCTTTCTCCCTAATGTGGGTAAACAAGGCTTATATATATATATATGACTCCTTTTCTTGATTTTTTCATTAACAAGTGAAAGGAAAAACAAGGGTGATAAAGGAAGATGATAAAGAAGTAACATATGAAAGATAGGGAAAAGAGATAAAGAGTACAAAAGCACCCAGAGGGGACAATAACATCCAGATGCTCCTGTCACTAATGGGCGATCTTGTATAGGGTGCCAGAAAGATAAAATAGTGAAATTAGAGCTGAGTAGGATGTCATCCAGTGTGAAAAAATGTAAGTTTTCAATCAGCAACATCAAGCAATAAAGATGAAAAGCAATGTCAAAGTAAAGTAAATGGGTATTAATGAGTAATTTTCTTACTGAGGAATCATGCATATAAATGAAGTATTTAGAGGCTAGATGTATATATTAAGTGTATGTTTTAGTGAATACATATTCCCCCACTTTATGTTGGTGAATATGGATTTACTAGCATAAAGTAGAAAATAAAAATGTACCTTGGGGGTCGAAAGAATATTGTGCCAATTAGCATACCAAATGGAATAGTGTAAAATACGTACCGTGAAATTCTAAGGAGAAGGAACGATATGGATCATGGGGGTGACCTTTACATGCAGGAAGTGATAATGATGTGTGTGTGTTGTTCCTCAGAATATCATATTTCTTGGAAGGTACTTTGACATTTACTTCATGGTTTCTCGTATACTTTTCCTTCGTTGGGATTCAATAGGACCTGTAAAAGAAAAAACGTGTAGTCAGTGCTTAAAGGTATATGAAATTGAAATTTAATTTGAAAAATATGTGAAATGGAAAATGTTTATTTGGAAAAAGCTAAACCAAGAGGTTAGAGTACACCTGGAGCATTGAAAGATAAAGATATTGAATTTTTTTATTTCTTGTAGGCTTGATGCTTAGGAGATGGTTGGAATAACACAATGGATTTGGGTGTCTCGTCATCAAACTAGAGATTTGAGCGTCCTGATACTAAACTTTTGATTTAGGAATCTTTTCGCCACTATGGAAAAGCCAATTGGGAGAGAGGTATGTTTTTCCCACTAACCATTAACAGTTCCCCATAGATAAGTGCCACTACAGATGATCAAAAACTTGATTTATAACTTGCCTTAGGTGACACATTATTCTAGGCATATCATTGTCATACATATTCTCTAGGTTTCACTCAACTCTTATTTAGTTCTTGAATTAGTAGTTAGTTCCTATTAGTATTTAATTGCAATATGAAACTAGACGTGTATTTGTTGAAACTGAAGAAGATTGCGACTGTGTAATTGCTGAAAATTCTCTATAACTATTTTTACCCCTAGAACTAGAGAACTTATGTGGGACAATAGCATGCAACTAGGTGTTCCCGTTTATTATATACATTTATTTCTAGGCTATGAATTTTGACCAAGTCTATTTTTGGCCCTGTTCTTTAACCGATTAATGTCATGATCATTTTGTATATGTTTCTATAACCAGCATATTTAACTGCTAGGAGGGTGAAAAGGTTTACCCGATGGTATCTACCACTCGTTTGGGGTGCATGACATGAAAAATGAAAATAAATTCTAAACGAAGGATAAAATTAATGTGCTGGTATAGGAATACCATAGGGGGAATATGGATTATACATGGCAGTTATTATGGTGTAAGAAAAAAATCAGAAAATTTTAGTATACAAGTGTTAGTAACAAACAAGCAATAGACACAAAAATAAAAATTAGTAAAAGCATATAGGAAAACAACAAACAAGGATTCAATGAGTAGCTAGTTGCATACATGGGACACTATTTAGGATGTCACAAGACAATCGGATCTGTCAAGGCTTGTTCAAACAAGGTAACAAACAAGCATAGGGCATAGCCTGTAAACAGTGAAAAACAAAGCATAAACAAATTAGACAACCATGATTAGAAGGAGTCCTGCAAGGTAAATACCATGCATGAAATACTGTTTAGCATGTTAGGAAAGATAAATTGTATGTGACAATGTATTATCTAAATTTATGAAGGATAATATGAAATATTGCAATGATAACACCTTATAGTAAGTGAGAAAAGGTAAATGTCCCTAGAAGCCTCAACATGATTTTTAATGGATAGGACCAAGCATCATACATCGTGTATCAACCTGTAAGTGACCTGCATTCAACTCAAGATACCATGTCAACACGCATGTGTGTATGAAAAATGATAAAGCATACTATAAACCATGGTAACAAGATAAGAAAATGTGTAACATATAGTGGTATAAGAAAGGAAGAATGTATCCAATCAAGGTATAAGATAAGGTATTTGGTTTTTTAACTACATGTATGTGAAAGAAAAAAACTATAAGGGAGGAATATGGCCTCCCCCTAGTGTGTGTTTATGTAAACTGAGGTCCATCTAAAGTAACCTTCAACTGTCAAGTATGAACCAGGAATAGAAGTGTATCATTAGGTGGTGTGGGGGAATTAAAATTCCCCCAAAGCAGAATTCCAAAATAATCTATGTGATAAAAAAACAAAGAAAGGGACCGCGACCAACTTATATAGAAGAAAATTACATATGAATATGATATAGGAATTGATGGTCACATGAGAATGCAATAGGTCTAGACCGAGCATGGGGAGAGAGAGAAAATATATGTCTAGATGGAGCATGTGAAGGATATGACCTATGCAAGTATTTTCCCCCTTGAGGTGGCCTATGGGATCTATAGATGTGACAAGCCTTATGAGGAGTTTCCATGTATGAAGGAAATTAAGATAGATCTACAAAAGGTGTTAAAGGAAGAGAAAGAGATCCACATACTCTATGATGTCTCAAGGAAAAGGATCCATGATGAATATGAGAAGATGCACTAGAAGTAGGAGTAAGTGAATATGGGATGGCTAGAGGAGCTAAGGAAAAAGGTTTCTGTGATATGTAAATGTCAAAATATAAACACATGTGAACATGAGGAAATTACCTAGTGTCATGTGAAAGTTCATATAGCATAGTATGTGGAGTCATGAATATGGAGAAAATAGAATAGGTGTAACATCGAGAAGCAAAAGAGATACCAAAAAATTATGGCGACATAGTGAGGGGAAAAACCTATAGAGTCCAAGATCCCAATGACGTGAGTAGGAAGTGTATAAACAATAAGAGTGTTTCAATTAGGATAGAATGATAGATGTAACTTTGGGCTTGTTGACGATAATGAAAGGAGTAAGTGAAAACATAAGGATAAATATGTGTATCATATGTAATGTGAGGAGGATCATCAGTAGTAATGGAAAGAAATAATTGTAATTTATGATGTTTAGAAATAATAAAGCAGTATAAACTAGCCCCTATGATCATATACAAAAATGTAGAAAGAGGGGAATGGATGGTGAAGGGAACACACTTATATTGAGAGGGGGGTGAATCAGTATAATTATAATTTTTACGTACTTATAACTTTAGCATACATAACAATGGAAATCATATAAGATCCAACATATAAGAAACATAAAATTAATGTGGAAAACCTGTTGGGAGAAAACCACAGAGAAAAGGTTTTTTGGATATACTAGAGACATAATCCCCAATGGCAAGAACAAACTCAACCAATTTATGAAAACTAACTCACTAGAGACACCAATCACCAAAAATATAAAATTCCACTTTGTGTACTTGTTTCTTCAACATGATGAGTGGAAATTTTTTTATTCCTTATTATTCTTCACTGATGTTCCAGAATCTCTCTCACTATTATCTCACTCTCATTCATTCGCTCCACTTGCACCCATTCATACTTTACTCAATTATCTTGTTGGCTTCATAAATCCACGCTACTCATACTCATTCTATATGCAAATCACTCTACCTTCTTTCATCATAAATTTTGCATTTGAATCTTCTTGAGTTGCTCTTCCTTCTTCCTCATAAATCTTCTTGATATGGCTTCATTATTTTCTCCTTCCCTTTTCTTTTTTATCTGTCTCTTCCTTAGCAATTTGTCATCATAATACCTTTAGCGCTACTTTGTTTTTGCAATTTAATTCCATTTATATATCATGTTCATTTCTCAAAATAATGTGTAATAGGGTATGAGATTCAGCCAAAATAATGTTCCTTTGGATTCAAGACATGAGTCATCTTTTTTAAAATAAAATTTGACTTTATGAGATTCCTCTAGGCTTCCAAGAACTTTCCCTTTTTTGTGCTGGTTCAATTTTTTTTTTATAAACTTCATGGACCTATGCAACATTCCTTATCTTCTAAAGTATTTTTCTTACTTATGGGGCATTTCTTGAATTTCACAACCTTTCTTTGACTTCCACGACATTCCTTTGATCCCTACGAATCATCTCCAACTTCCACGACATTCCTTTACATTAGTATATATATTGCAAAAATGCGGCATTCATTCCTATTAAACTAATTTCAAGACATTAAATGGCCAAATTCCTTTGGTGTGCAACTATTTCCTTTTGACCACTCGTAGAAAAACATTTCCTTTGATCCACAAGATGCATCCTTTGCTACGTGGTATTGGATTGCATTCAAAATCTACGAGGAACTTATATGTGATCTAGCAAAAACACGAAGCATTGTCAAATGGTTTCAAACCTGTAAAGAATTGTAAAAACCCACAAAATATTACAGATAATTTTTAAATCCATTGAACATTACACAAACCTGTGGAACACTACAAAATATTTTTCTTTATTCTGCAACATGCAATGTTCTAACCGAGTCAACTTTTTCATGATTGGTATACTCCTAAAACATCAATGAAAACATTTTATAACATATGAAACACGTAAAAAGATTCATTTATCAACATTCTCTTGACATCAATGACAATACATCCAATAATATCTTCCTTTATCTTTGATGGAAACCTACCCCTTTGCATATAAATAATGTGTGAATGTATCTCACTCCAATATCTACAATACTCTCCTTTTATGTAATTGATTGTTGTACTAGTCCCCCTTTCTTTAACTCGCCCCCTTTGACATCAATAACAAAGGAAAACTCTCGAAAATATCCTAATTGAAGTATGTTATAAGTGATATCTTTCTATCTAGGGTAGAAGTGATAATTAAATGATTATTTGTCCTTGAGTGTATGATTTCCTTTAGTGATTGAATGAGACATATATCACATCCAATCTTTTTTCTAAGATATTCAAACGTTTCTTTTAGAAGAGGCTTAGTGAAAATATCAACAACCTATTCATTTTTGGAAATGTATTCGACTTTAACCTATTGTTCAACTACTTTCTCTCTCAAATAACGATATTTGATGGGAACATGATTTGCTCTAGAGTATATAACTAGATTTTATGATATATTTATTGCAATTATGTTATCACAAAGTATGGAAATTGGAGACCCAATATCTACCTTGATATACTTTAATGTATTTTGTATCCAGAGAACTTGTGTACAACATTACACTGCTGCAATGTATTATGCCTCTACTTTTTATAGAGAAAAAAAATCCTACTTCTTGCTTATCCAAGATACTTTAAATGTTTCCCAAAAATGAATTCTCCTCCACTTGTACTCTTTCTATCATCAACACAATCTAGCCCAATCTACATCTTTGTATGCTTGTTAGAGTGAAATATTCACCACTTGAGATACCACAAGCCATAATCCAACTTACCTTTCAAATATTTGAATATTCTTTCGAATAGCCTATACATGAGTATTATTTTGGAGTAGCTCAAAAATGTGCTATCAATACATATTTCTTACATCACATTTGGTTTTATTGCCATCAAATACAATAAAATTCCAATCAATTGATCTATACAAGAGTCAAATTTGCTTCAAGTGATTCATCATCCTTTCTTAATTTACAGCCTATGCCCATGGGTAGTACTAACATAATTTGAAATATTCCACTCTAAACTTATTCAACATCTCCTTAATCTACTTAGTTTGTGAAATAAATATGCCCTTTATTCATGATTGAGAAATTTGTAATCCAAAGAAAGAATGACAACTCACTAAACATGGACATTTCAAACTCTTTTTGCATTTGGACATAAGAAATTATTGACACATCTTATCACTAATTCCTCCAAAAACTAATATCATCAATATAAACAACAATCAATCAGTTGATTCTCACTTTTTGTTTTAATGTAAATATTTATATCAAAAATTACCCTTCTTAAAACCTTATTGTTGTAGATACTTGTCCGGCCTCAAATATCAGGCTCTAGGGTCTTGTTTTAGATCTATCCAAAGAGATTGTTCATCTTACATAAATAACCCTTTATCATCTAGATATATATGAATCCTTTTAGTTGTTAAATATAAACTTCTTCTTCTAGAGTTCCCATTTAGTATTTATGATTTAACATCCATCTAATATACTTTTAAATTTTTAAAACAAAAAAATTCCCAAAACATATCTTAATGGCCTCTAACCGTGCAATAGGATAAAAAGTTTCTTCAAAGTCAATACCTTTCACTTGTGCATACCCCTTATGGACTAACCTTGCCTTATTTATTATTTGTACATCTTCATTCAATTTGTTCCTAAATACCATCTTGGTGCCAATCACATTTTTATCTTTTAGTCTTCGGACGCTATTCCAAGTTTCATTCTTCTCAATCTAATCAAGTTCTTATTAAATTTCTCCAATCCAATGATTTTCTTCACTTTCTTTAGTAAAATTCTTATGTTCTATATTGGATAGTAAAGATATTTTTGTATGTTTAACTATATTTACCAATCTTCTTCTAGTTTGTACTCCAATGTTTTTTTCACCTATAATCTAATTTTTTGAATGGTTTCTTGGGACTAATATAGATGGCGTTTTTGTATCCTTTCTTTCAACTTCTTCCTTTCCATTTTTTTCTTCATCTTTTTTATTTAATTTCTTTTAATAGTCAAAATTCTTGTGTCTTATTATTTTTATACTTGATATCATCCACTTTCACATTTGCAATTTTAGAAATCTTTTATGTTCTCAAATTATAACATCTATATTCCATACTTCTTGATGAGTAACCAAGAAAAAATCCATCATCAATTCTGGAATGAGACTTACCCAAGTCTTCATCATCTCTTTTGAAATAACATTTACTTCCAAAATAGCTGAATTATTTTATTGTTGTTGGTCTTCCCTTCCATATTTTATAAGGTGTCTTACTATAGTTTAATTTAATTTTTCCTCGATTCAAAATGTAGAATGTTGTGTTGACCTCTTCTCTCCAAAGCATGTATGATATTTGGAGGCATTAACATTGTTCTAGCCATCTCTTGTACAGTCCTATTTTTCCTTTCAAAAAATCCATTCTTATATGGAGTCCTTGCATCTGAGAAATGTCTTTTTATTCCATGATGCTTAAAAACTCTTCAAATTCATTTTAAGTGAATTCTCATCCTCGGTTAGATCTTAAACACTTGATTTTTATACCAATCTCATTTTAAACCATGGCCTTGAATTCCTTAAAATTCTCATATGCATCATATTTATCTTTTAGAAACATAACCCATGTCATTCTTGGTTAAAAAACAAGAAATATCTCCCACCTTGCATTCTTTGAGTCCTTTTCCTCCCACAAAAATCAGTATGAACAAGTTATAATAACCTTGTTGTTGAGTACTTTTTTCCTTGAATGTAGCTGTTGTCTATTTTCCATGCTGACATTATTTGTAAAGAGTGTTTGATAGTTTAACAATCCATATCTTTATAGAAACTCCATGTTGAAGGTGTTTTCCCCTGTTGTGTTTTCCAATTATTTCTTCTTCTTGAAGTTTTTTCTTCTATCTGTTCAACTTATCTTTACTTTGCATCCCAATGAATGTTTATCCGTAAACATGATTCAAAGCATCTGCTACTTTATCCCAATGTTTCTTGCCAAGATTTCCATGATTTAAATCTTCATACACCTCTTCAAATTTTGAAATCAATGTTTTCACAACACGTTTTGGCCAAAGCTCTTATTTGTATTCTTTCTTCATCTCCTCATTTGTTCTATCACCGTTATATGCATGGATTATTGAAAATGTTTCTTCCTTTTTTGAATCATCAACAATATATGGAGTATTTATATCTATTTTTGGATGTGGAATGTAATGACCCAATTTCTATGTGCCCCTTGTATTTTCTTGTAAATTTGAGACACTATTTCCATCAAAGTCCTGCATGCAGAAGTCCTTTTCATGGCAGTTGCTTAGCTGTGTTGAAAAACCCATATTTTATTCAAAGTTGCTTAGAGTGGATTTAAGACCTTGGGATTGGATACATGAAAACAAGAAAAATGGTGATTTTTCCATGTCCTGCAAAATTATTAGTTACTATAAACATTCAAAAATGAAACAATTTTCTTAATACATCTTTTATCTAAATTTCATTTCATTTTTCATTTTTCAATAATATATATAGCAAGTGTTTTGATATGTTATTTTATATAATAAAAAAAAACTATGGATAAATATTGAAAATTGGTTTATGGGTTACCTAAAATAAATTTAAAAATTAACATTCATTATGAAATAGGTTTACAAAATGAAATTATTCAAAATAGAATAACAACGCTTTACCTCTTTTAATTTTCTGTAAATCTATTCTTCACCCATTTGTATATGTGCTTCATGTTTTGGTGTTTTGACCTTCCAAATGAGCATACACTTTTCCATTTTATTGCATTGAAATCAACACGTTGACAAAGCTTGTGTGGATTAAAATTTAATATTTTACCACTTAACCTTAAATATAGTACTAAAAAATATAATTTCAAATGGAGAATTTTACATTATTATCTTTAATGGTCAATTAATGTTGAGGGAACTACAATATTATTTAGAATTTGACCTTACAAAAAAGTGTAATGGGTATTATAGCGAATTAAGGTAAGAATATTATAATTTAATTTTTAATTTATGAAAACTAAAATTTGACATTGTTTGAAACTGAAATTTGACATACATAAATTTAATTAAAATGTAGTCTTTAGTATTGACAATTATTAATCATAAACTTATATTGTTATAAGAATATGTAAGATATAAAAAGATAAGAAACAATTAACACTCATAATTGAATCAAAGTATATAGCACTATCATTAATCAAATAAAGACTAAACTTGAATTTATTACCATCAAATAAACATACTTATATAATTAGAGAGTAAAATAAAGTAATAAATTACTTTCACACAATATTAATGGCCCTAAATATTTACTAAACTTAAATTGGAGGAAATTGAACTTTTCTTTAGTGCGGTTAATAATTTTATAAATAGTTGTCTTCAAATTAGAGGACATTGAACTTTTCCTTAGTGCGAGTAATAATTTTATAAATAGTTGTCTTCTATATTATGGGCGTGCGTGTACAAGAAAAATTTAAGTCCCAACGGCCACTAGGCTAGATAAATTTTGAATATGATGTCAGGTCAAAATTAGTGATTGCCCTTCGAAGTTGATCGCAATTCCAAGTGTGAATTCTTGCACTTCAACGTGCAAGTGATCACACCTTAGAAGTGCGAGTCCTCGACTCACACTACGAGTGCAATCAATCGCATGTCAAAGATCTGTAGTTATTAATAGATAATATATTATTAGTAAATTATGCATGCTTTCTATATGTTGATCTTGTAGCGGCACGCATGGCTATTATTAGCATGAAACCAATTTTAAGGATGCTAAGGCAATGAAGGGAAAGTCCCCACCCCTATATATATATATATCTATATATATATATATATATATATATATATGTATTGATTTACATGGTTTTAGTAGTCCTGTGACTGTTTTGTAAGGTTATGTTGTTGGTTTATGAGCACACATGACTTATGGTGATACTTTTATGTATGTAATCAGCTTCAATGTTTTACATTGATTAATAAAATGGATCTTTATGGATGGATATTGGTTATAGACATATCTGTGACTGGATCTTGCATGGTAAATATGATCTTGATTCTTGTTTAGTTCATTCTTGCATATGGTTGTGATCTAGATCTATTTATGGTTTATCTTTGCATGGTTGTTATGGATCTGGATTATATGTCTTTTCATGCTAACACCTTGACAAAGCTGCCATAAAAGAGGGACCTGGTACCCTTGCACACTTTGGGTGAGCACTCAAATCTGTCTGAGTGATGTGCCAATGCACCTTGGGCTATTTGGTAAAATAAAAGACTACATTTTGGTTCCATTTTCAGGACCTCTTTTTAAGTTATTGCAAGGATGTTGTATGATGAAGATGTATCGGCTGACTTTGGATAGTATTGAGAGTTGGGTAGAAAATTTAGAGGAAGATTTTGCTCACATATTTACCACTGGTCCTGATTTTGATGCACGTGCATGGGTTGAAGAACATTTGTATCATGAACTCTATGAGACATTCTTTTGTTGTTTCCCTATAGAGTTGTATGAGTGGCTGGTAGCATATGCATCGAAGAGAAATTGGAGGTATAGAACAATTGTATGGACTCAGGAAGATTACCAGACTCTGCATGATGCTGATTTGGCTTGGACACGTGCTGTAGATCATTGGTGGAGTGGTGTTTTGCATAGTTACACTTTGGAATACATTGTTTCTACTTATTCATGTCTAGAGGTTGCTGAGTTTTAGTTCTTGTGTGAACCCAGAGGATCTTATTTGTGCACTATCCCTTTAGCGATTAAGATCTTGATTGTAACTCTAGATTTGGAAGAATGACCTATGGCTAGCTAAATCCCACACGCGCGTGGGGGCAGGAGCAGGTGTGGTGAAAGATGGCGGAACCTGGTGATAGAAAGGAAGAGAGAAGAAAGGCGACTTAAGTATAATGAAGTGTGTGAGAGGGAATTGGCGAAGAGATCGTGACGTTGAGGAGTCTATGGTGTTGTGGAGGGAGATGGCTTAGGAAGGATTTAGAGCTCACGTGGAAGACATGGACCTAGAGCATCTCGGTACTCCCCCATTTAGGAAAGCATGGTAGAGAACCCCCTTTGGATTCTGATGAGAGCATATGTCTGAGGAAGAAATGATTAAGAGCCATGGGCACACATCTGATCCCACCTGACAGACTTAGCCCTTGTGCTTGGTGTTCCAGTTCCTGAAACGAATTGTTGATAAACAAGCTAGTGTAGGTGATAGTAGTGACAGGTAGATTTTGTTTTCCATTGAATACAAGAGTTAATCAGATAGACACATTCATCTATGGCAACATAGTATTCATCTTTTGTTTGGTGGTCGTATTGGAGGTATATTTTCTGGGTGTCATCTATGCACAGAGCATGGGCACATAGCAAAATGTTGGTAATATGTCTGGAAGTAGCACAACTTTCATGGACCATGTGGGAGTTCAATTTAGTACAACTATTGGAACACAAGGCAAACACATCCTCTGGTCTAGTGCCCACTACGGGAGAGGATCAAGGAGGATCAGGAGGCTCAGGATCTAGTGGATCTGGTGGTTCTATAGGTGGAGGGAATACTAGAGGTAATATAGGTTCTAGATCTATTGGGTATGGTCTACACCAACCACAACAAGTCTATTATGAGATGTATCTTCACCTACCTAGAATACATAGGAATTGAAGATGTTGTTGAGCATGTTCACATGTGTGAAATACTATGGTGCACTAAGGGAATAATAACTCCTGAGCATAAGGAAAGTCAGTTTGCTACTACTTTACAAGGGCACACACATAGTTGGTATAAGAAGTATGATCTGAATCAGTATTGTGTAGACTACATGATGTTTTCTTAGCTGAGTTCCATATACCTGAGTTTGAATAGAAAATCATCAGCATGTTGAAGGACATTAAACAGGGCATGACTGAGAGCGTAAGGGAGTATGATGCACATTTTAAAAAATTTCTATCAAATTTATCTTATGATATTCACCCTAGCCAACATGCACAGTGGTTTGTTGGTGGTTTGATCACACCTTTTAGAAGGGCGCACTCTCACATAAGACATTTACAGATTCGTGTGAGGCTTTGGAGGAAACTCTATGCACTGAGGTAGTTGGAAGCATAGACACAGGAGTTAGCCCAGTTTTGGAATCTCAGATTACATCTATGGCAAAAATAGTTGGAAAAATTATCAGCTAATTCATCCCATGAGATGCATGCAGTGGTATTTTGTGTACATGGATTGCAAGGTGGAAGGACATACTAAGGATAGTTTCCCTCATAAATTGGTGCACACCATGTTGTTAGATTGTGAGATCTATCATTTAGATCATGATTCAAGTAGGTGCCCCCTGTTGCAGCGTGTGATCAGGAAGAATGTGTCTTGTTATTGTAATATTTGTAAGTCTACCACTCATGATACAAAGAATTTCAGATTGATTGATCAGATTCATGATGTCATTGAAACTGGTGTATGTCAGACTAGTGTTATAAATAATTCTAAAGAACAAGGTGAAAATCATAATCACAATGAAGGGCACTCTGATGGAGGTGGTAGAGGTAGAGGTTACCGTGGAGGATTTAGAGGCCGAGGTCATGGCAGTGGAAGAGGTGAATTTGTATGCGGGACCTATTTCACATGCAAATCCTCTGATCATTATAGGCACAAATGCCCTCAGAACATTATTTTCTCATGGTGTGGAAAGAATCACAAGTTTGAGGAATGCCCTGGATTTGTATGAGCATATGAGCAAGCAACATAAGTAGGATAAGGGCATGGGAATGGTTAGAGTACAACGCACTATGGAAGATTAGTGGATGCCAAAGTTAGCACCTGACCCTGAGATGATACCTGTGTTAGTGACTACATGCGTTGAGGTTGTGCACGCTCATGAGAATCTGAAGAAGAAACTTGTTATTACAAAATAGGAGGTATTGCAAATGTAAAGTATCCAGACCTTACCCATCATAAGGAAGTTTATTAAGAGACTATGGAGGTTATTAGAAACTTACAGGGTGAGATACAATGCTTGAAGGAGTATTCACAGAAGTTGGAGCAGGAAAAATTAGTTGAGCTTCCTCAGAAATATGTTGATGACTTAAAGGAGGTTTGTAAGATGTTGCACCAAGAAAACATCATTCATTTTTAGTGAAATGGTTAAGGGAGAAGGTATGCATGCATTGGAGTTGAGCATGAGAGATAAATATTGCATGTGAACTTACCTCCTCATAGTCTTGAATATGATAAAGAGATCACTTTGAATGCAGTTGTTGATGGATGGTTGTTGAGTAACATACTGATTGATATAGGTGTAGAAGTGAATGTACTCACCTTGGATGCATGGAATCAGATGGGGAGGCCACCATTACAACCATCTTCAAATGTGTTGTATATGGTGAACAAGACTAAAGCCACACCCATTGGAGTATTGAAGGATGCCACTATTATGATACAAGGGGCCAAGTTTACTGGGGAATTTGAAGTCTTGGCACATTTCCGAAGTAGATAGTTTCCTAGAGTATTTCTTGGGCACCCCTTGGTGTTATGTGAATAATGTTGATATGTACACTTTAATAAAGGTTATATCAGTTTTGAGAACAAAGGAAGAGAACGTGTGATTATTCCATTGATACATGGGATAGATGCACCTTATGTGGAGCCATTAAGTGAAGGAGCATCTTAATATGAATTCATATGCACACCATTAAAGTATACTGAAGTGCTTAAGCCATCAAAGGAATGTATTATTCAATGAGATGATGCACAGTCTATGAGTGATGCAACCAACGTTTCTTGTGACAAATGGGTGTATGGGGCTTATGAAATGATTGGGCATGAGATGAAGAGTACAGTAACACGTGAAGTCAGGGTGCACTATGTTAGGCACTTGGGCAGTAACCAGGTACCAAGGTACATTGACGAAGGGAATATTGATGTATTTCTACACACTATGGAAGTATAGTGGATAGATCAAGTGGAGAGAAGGAATATGCTGGTGTATACCTTGCACTGGAAAACAACGCACTAGTGGGTTGCACATAGAGATAGTATTTTAAAGTGGCGAGAGGTGAGAATCAACTTCTCTACTAGATTTATTAGGAGCAATGCACCTACCAAGACATGTGAATTTCATTGTTAGCCCGACGCCTCGCATCACGTTCGGAAGTGTGAGAGACTCTGGACATAGGGAAAGGAGGCCTTACCACCTTCACTATGGGTGCATAAGTTCTACTTCACTTTGCGTGGCTGTTTGCACACATGGTAGGTTTATGCAGAGTTGAATAGAGAAACGGGGAATTGACAAGAACTGACAGTAGGTATAATTCAAACCTTTGAATATTTTTCTACTATGATCATGTAGACATGGAGGGAGGAATGAATGAAGAACAATGGTAGAGAATATTCTTGAATAATTATTTATTCATGGCCTTTATCATTTCATCCTTCCCCGTATTGTGTTTGGCCTGTCTTATTGCCATTTTCAATCTACTCCTAGGTCAAGGATCATGTATGGGTTTTGTATTTGTCTCATGATTCCTTTGTTCCTATGAAAAAGGTCTATATTATGAGTCTCCCGTGCTCTGTTCCTTCAAAACTCACGTTTTCCCATTTTCTCCATTCTCCACAGTTGGAATTTTTGTTCCTACCATTTTTTCCTTAAATACTCAAAGAGAAATGAGTTGGTGTGTCCCTAAGGATCGTGTTTGAGCCTTGCAATAGTGTAAATTCTCTGTCCTTAAGGAAAACCTCATTTTTGCCTCAAATGGATGTTTCTCTGTGTTTTATGGTTTGACGGTGATTTCTCCCTGTCAAAATTACATCATTTAGTTGACAGAGAAATTTGGCACCTCTTGGTTGGATGCGGATCAGCTTCATACTTCGGAAATTCTATAAAAGGCCTCAAATTTACAAGGTGTCCATGTGGAGGAACGATGCTCGTTTGAGAATAAACTTTTTGGTTTGGCTTTGAAGTAGCGCTGGGAGGATGCATGGACGGTTGGCAAGAAGGAGAACCATGGAGTCTTCCGCTGGGTTTCCCATACTTAGACAAATTTCGAAAGGTTTTCGGGAAGTCCAAGACACGTGGAGGAACTGTTAGCAATAGTTAGTTTAATAAATTGTTAGTTTCATTTGTTTGTGAAGAGTTATTTAACTGTTCCTCTCTTCCTTCCTCCCACAGGATTTATATTTGAGGCTTTGCTCATTTGTTTTACACACATTTGAATACATTGAATATTATTCTATCTCTTCCTTCATTGGTATCAGAGTGGCGTGGACGCTGGTGTGTTCTAGAAGCATGGGATGTGAATTATTGGATCAACCATCGGCCAAAGAAGTTTGTACCTGTGCACATCTAATGTTCCTATTTTTTCCTTTGGAATTTTAAAATAGGAAGCATGATAGTATGGAAGTGATCACTAGACCAATCACCATCCGCCTGTTAGTCAAAGATCCTATTTTCTCGGTTCGTGGGGCAAGCAAAGAAAGATTTGCTAGAAACTGCCGCTTCCCCTCCTATGTGGAAAATTATTTGCATACTGCCATCCTTGCCTACAGACTTGTTTTTTGCAGTGATTTTTTGTGATCTTGTCTGGTATGCACACAAAATTCAACCTGTTTGGTGTGAACGTGTCTGACAGTTTGCATTTGGCTCTAGAGGAGATTCATTGGCGTGGAAAGAAGCAGTTTGGAGGTGTCTGAGTGGTTGCATAACTTATTATCCTTCTCTCCTCGTAAAATTTAAGGTAGAGGCAGTCATCTATTAAACACATAAATATAAGTCCCCTGTAATATAGTTTTAAACGTATCACCTCTTCCCAAACAAAATTTTACCAGATCATACATCTTGTTGCCATATTCATTTTGGTTACCCATAGTAACAACAACTTTATCAGAGAAGAAATATTACTTCATGAAACTCTTACATCTTGCATTTTCCACTTTTTTTTCCTACGATCACGAGAAAAAATTCC
Organism: Taxus chinensis; assembly: GCA_019776745.2. Taxonomy (NCBI): domain Eukaryota; kingdom Viridiplantae; phylum Streptophyta; class Pinopsida; order Cupressales; family Taxaceae; genus Taxus; species Taxus chinensis. The sequence continues at coordinate 88,966,309 of CM034157.1, forward strand.
TCCATGTTCATAAAAGTGAGAACATTGGTTTTGTCATAGAAATATTCCATTTATTTGAAATGCAACATGGAAACATCCCTCGAATCATGAATTCACTCAGAAGGAGCCAAAAAAAACTCATTTTATTCCCATTCAACATCTTATCTGAATATCTCACTTTATTATTATGAGAAATTGCTTTCAAAAATAGAGTTAACATCATTAACTCAAGTCCTTCATCATCATTGAGTAAAGGTTTCAGCATGTTTTGAGATAGGACACAAGACAATCTAGATTACTCTGGGAGCATAGTTGTTTGCCAATGGTTCTTGATTTTGAATTCTTTCACAAGAGTGTCATGTACATTTGAAAAGAAGATTGTTCAAACTATGTTGAATACGTTCAATATGCAACATGAACCATGTGCAACAAGGTCTGAGCTTGCGAGATCCAGTCAATAGCATGTTCCAATGACGCAGTCTCTTTTCTTAGTATTCACATTCTTCACCATTGATGGGCGAAAACGACTTAGTCAAGGGCAACATCCAGTGGCAATTATTTGTTTCCATATTGGTAGGACATTCAATAATGGCTGGAAACGAAAATTGATCATCAAGTGGCTACAATCTAAGAAGGCACGATGTGCCTTCTTCCCATTATCTTAGAAGTGAATACCTTGAATAAAAATAAGCTCAACATTGTTCTGTTGTACCATCATCCTTCATGGTGCATGGTTCCTTCAGGATTGGGAATAGTTCAAATGGAGCATCCAGGAACCTCCTATTTGGGACCTCCTATATATGATGATTTTCTTCAGGAACAGACATGTACTAGAAAGCAGTGCATGGTACTTCGACAGTTCTGGTTCGTGGTAATCCTGGAAAAGGATTGAGGGAGGATCATCTTGGGTAATTGTGGTATGCTCATGTAAAATCAACGAGGTAAAATCCTCTTGGTTCGTGGTAAAAATGTAGAAGACCACCGAAATCAATAGTCATAAATTTGCTCCTGAATTTCCTCTAGGCCTACGGTCAACATCTAGAAAGACCATGAGTATTGAGGGTCATTTAAGAATTCTTCCACAACTTTCAAGACCCTCTTTGCAGTGTACATCACTCTAAGGGGGGGGTGCTCAGAATCCTATTCTCAGGCCCTGTTTGTGCCTTGTACAAACAATGTAATAAGGGGGGGGGAATGTTACAGCCTAATATTTCATTTGTCTCCTTCCCTGTGTTAGTGCTTGTGTGTGGGTAGATAGTTAATGACATGTGCTAGATAATTAGTTTATTGTAACCACCTTCCCTTCCCTCTGTGGATCATTATATGGGTTGGATGTTCTGTCTGCATTCGTTTCTATGTTCCTCTATGAATCACCTATGTCTTTTGAGTCTCCCATGCTTCTATTCAACATGTTCAGGTGTTAATCTCATTCAATTTTCCTATTCTCCCTGCACAAACAATTCCCATGGAGTCAGATAATTTGTTAAAGCACTTGAGTCATTCTTTCAATTGGCTTCTGACAACAACAGTGTCACATAGGACAATGTAGAGGTCTTGAGAGTGGAGTATTAGAAAACTTACGTGGAGGAACAATGCTCATTTGAATATCTACTGTATTTGGTTTTTCCTTACAGTAGTAACTGAGAGGACATCTGGACGCCCCTTCTCACTTTGTATTTTGCTTAGACATTTGTCAACGGCTTTAATAGGAGACTACCTCAGTAGCATGTCATGTCACACCCCTTCCACTCAACCTCAAGTATTTAGAAAGTAATAATTGTCTGGGCCAGGATCTACATAACGATCCTACGCTAGTTCAATGTATCACATTGCATTGGTACACGCTACCAGGTGCTAACTATGTGGTGAAATGTGGAAGAGCTTGGGAATTTCAAAGATGTGGCCAAGCGGTCTGTTTCCTGACGAGTTTTTTTGGCATTTTGAGTTTCTCTAGGATGTGGTAGCTCGGAGGCCAACTCGGCCATAATAGCAAACATAGAGGTGAAAGGAGTGAGCAGTTCAACAAGCACCCCACGCCCAAGCTTCCCCACATGTACAACATGGGCAGTCATATGTTGTCTCTTACAATACAGGGTTAAGATTACAACCAAACCTCAGTTCCAGTGTCTCAAACAACAAGTGGGGTTTATGACGGAAGGGCGGACGCTGTGAGGACAACTTGGAAAAATTACCCGATGTCTATTCGAAAAGGAGGCTCATATGTTAAGCCTGGTCATCCTCTTATGGAATACCATGTCTAATGGGAGCCTTGACCTTAATGGCATGTTCGCCAGAGGTGTGTCTTCTATGGACTTGAGGGATTTAGAGTGGTGATTGCATATTGGTTAAGTGTTATTGTGGTCATTCTGTTTAGCAAATAAGTTGTAGAGTGGATGTTGCTAAGTGGTCGTTCGGTTAAAACAGGGTTTGTTCTTAAGTTTGAAATATTCCACATGGATGGACCAAATTTGTAGTCAAATTTATTAACAGAAGCTGAGAGTCTAAGTTTGATCTGGACACGGTTTAATTTCTGTAACACATCTGGAAGTTCTGAAGTCTCCATGTTTTCTTCATCTGTTTCATACTTTTCAAACAGAAAGGGGAGTTAATTTTGATATCTAGAGTTTGGTGAGAAGATACTGGAACACTATCACTATTGTACCATTATAACTGGTTTCTACTATCAACATTAGAGAAGTCGATTGCATGATTGTCTATTAATCTTTTCCTGAGCATGCAAGGAGCCAAATTTGTATTACATGTATTATGTGGGTACAAGTGGTTAGAAAATTGAATAAAGCATACTATCTAACAGAGGAAGGAGTAGAATGTCAATGAGAGATATTCGAAGAGTAATTTTTAGCATACTCTGTTATTATTGGTGTTCTTGATTTATTATATCGTTTTGAGCATGGCAGAAATTAACATATTATGATCATGGAAAGTCAAACTGGTACACTTCAACAATCAGGATCTTCTAGCAGTGGAACCTTCCAGATAATGTAACTGTATATAAGCTTCCAATGAATCTTTCATGCAAATCTGTTCTCTACCTCTATTACATATAGTTAAGGTATTAACTTTGTGTTCCATGCAGACCAATCTTGATAGTAGCCCATCCATTTATGAGAAACCATCTAAAAAACCATGTATATCTCTCTTTGTGTCAAAATATTAATCCTGGCAATATGGTTACAAGTGCACAATCATTGATCATAATCATGATGAGATTGTTATGGAAAATATCCCTTACTAATAAATCTTGGTCCATCTCACCACCTGTATAACTGTAGCAAATATTGGAATTAACAACCTGTAGCAAATTCATCTCTGAATGAATTTGCAAGTAGTATCAATACCAATATCTTTAGTCATCTCTTATATCAGATATCCAGATACACTTTGACATAAGTCCTGCATGCCTTGTGATAGATTAGTGGCATCTCCATCTCATTTTATCATTTATCAGCATATGCTTTTATTTGAGAGTGAGATATTATGAATTAGAATCACTTTCTTCTTTCATTTGGGTTAAAGCCATTATTCTGAAATGTATAGAGTCTGTTGGTGATACATTAGGCGTTCTGATTATACTCTGAATTTTAGTGCTTTATTTGGTTCTACTAGAGTTGAACCTTGAGGAGGTAGTTATCCCATAGGTTGTATGACATTAGTGCTAATATAGGAAAGCAAATTTGAACAAAAATTGGATAAAGTTGAAGGGGAGCATTATCTAACTTCTTGTTTTACCTTTGTTGAATGCTCCAAACAACACCAATTTGTTGAACAAAGAAGGCTCTCAAGGATAGAAGCCATGTAGCCAACCATGGCAGACAGAAAGTGGCCTACAAAAATATAGTATAATCCACACCCATCTCTATCCAAAATGGTTATAAGGTCTCTCTATACCCACACAAGGCAAAACAGCCATATCTCTGGAAAGTCATGTCAGTCAGGATTCACACTCCCAGCACAGGATTAAATCAAATAAGACAATATGTAACCTTAGCTAACAAAATATGTTGCAAAATATCTCAATAATATAGACAGATAGGCAATTAAAATGCAGAGTCAAACATATTGGTGTGTTGAAGCATATTTTCTCCATGGTCTTCTTTGTAAAATCTTATATCTTTTGAAAGTTTACATGATATCTCCATTCCAACATTTCTAATTTTCTTGTATTGGGTGAAGCAGTATAGGAGCCCTTACCTTGGATGAAAGGCAAAAACTAAAATAGTTAGGATAAGATCACATCCTTTTGAGGTGCTATCCATCTCTCCACAAATCCAAGTAACAAAGGGACAACTAGATTTCTCCTCGGCTACAAAACGACATACATTTATGATCTATCTACCTCTAAGCTCCCTGTTGAATCTGTGTTGCTGCTTGGTTTGAAAATGAGAACAAATTGGGGTACCAACATGAGGCATTACATATAATGAAGCACTTGACCATGGGAGATAGTGATAAGGCTGAGGATATTATTCAAGAGTTGTTAGGAGAGTCAAATATTGAGGCACATTTTGAAGAGGAAGAAGCGATAGATGAAGAACAACTTGGGCGCACCTGGTTGGAGAAATAAAAAACTAAACTGGTTTACACGATTGATGTTGAGGAAGTGGATAACCTGGATGTTGATAATACAGTGGGTACATGTGAAGTCATAGACAATATAGATGAGTGGGTGCACACATACCATGATCCTATGAAAACAAATAAGGTCAACATTGGGGTAAATGCATAATGTAAGGAGGCCATCATTGGTGATTATTGGTCTAACTCAGAGGTTGCAAAGATTATTGAGCTATTGTACAACTTCCAGGACTTATTTTCTAAGGGATTTCATGAGTTGAAAGGGGTACATCACTCTTTGGAAAAGATGAGGATCAAGTTAAAGGAAGGTGTGCTACCACTTAGGATGAGGCCTTATAGGATGAATTCTAACCTGCGTGTCAAGGTAAAGGAAGAGAATGATAAAATTTTGAAGTATGGGATCATTGAGCCCATTGAGGATTCAGAGTGGGTTAGGCCTATGGTAATAAGCATAAAAAAATATGGGAGGGTAAAGATTTTTGTGGATTATAGGGAATTGAATGTTACATGTGTAATAGATCCCTTTCCCACAACATTTACAGAGGAAATTTTGGAAGGTGTTGTGGGGCGCGAGATATACTCTTTCATTGATGGATTTTCTAGATACCATTAGGTGCGGATTGCTAAAGAAGATAAAGAGAAGACAACTTTCACCACTGAGTGGGGAAATTTTGCATACAAAGTCATGCCTATTGGATTGAAGAATGCACCTGCAGTCTTTTCACACATCATTGTGCAAGCATTTTCGTACTTTATTCATAAGTTTTTACATGTTTATTTGGATGATTGGAAAATTTATGGGCTAGTAAAAGATCACTCTTGGGTGCAAGGAGAGGCTGGAGTTAGTAGAAGTGAAGTGCGATGCGCTCACAATAATTAGGGATCCTCACAAGAAGAAGATCAAGGAGATAGGGAAGAAATAGCTAGGAGAATGGATGTAATGGAGGGCATGCTCTCATCTCTTGCTAATGTACTCATAATATTAAAGAGCTAGGGGGAGGACATGAGTTTAGATGAAATGGATGGGGTCCTTAGTGACATTCCTGATAGGGCCAAGAAGGGACTTGGTGAGTGGAATGAGTTGGAGGTTGATCTGAAGGAGGAGTACCCTGAGTTATTGTTGGTAAATACAGAGGAAGAAGTACAATGATTATTTGGGTCATTCTTTCATTTTTTTTCTTAAAGTTATTCCTTTCTCCCATTATTATTTTTTAATTCTTTGAAGAGACAAAGCATGATTACCAATTTTCATGGGCATAAATGAAGCAAGTGTGGGGTAATGTTGGGCTGATGAATTACATCCTAAGTACTGAAAGCACATAAGGTTGGAGCACACAAACATGGGGTGGTTAGGTACGCATGGAAATGTAGCAGAAAAGGGTGCACCTAGGAAAGTATAAGGTCGATACTTAGCCGTTTTTCTTATAATAGGATAAATATAGGTTTGAGTGAGGCGCACGCAAAGGCATGAAGACTTGGAGACTAAGAAAAGGCTATTTTGGACAAGTGGAGGATAAAACAACATGCATAGTTTTGGGCTAATAATAGGATTTGATCTTTAGTTATTATTAGATAATCTATTATTAGCAATCTTGCATGCTTTTGTATTTATCTTGTAGTGGCACATGGATATTAATAGCATGCAACCTATTTTGAGGTTGTATAGGCGGTGAAGGGAAAGTCCCCACCCCTATATATGTATTTATTTACATGGATTTAGTATCCCATGAATGCTTGTAACGTTATGCTACTAGTTTATGGGCACGCATGACATATGGTGATACTCTTATGTATGTATTTGGATTTTTTGTTTTATAGTGATTAATGTAATGGATCTATGTGGTTGGGCAATGGTTATTGACATATATATTTCTAGATCTTTTATGGTAGATATGATCTTGATTCTTGTTTAGTTCATTTTTTCATATGGTTATGATCTAGATCTAGGTGTGGTTATATTTGAATGGATTTTATGATTATGGATTATATCTATCTTCATGCTAAATCTTTGATAAGGCCACTATAAAAGAGGGACTTGGTACCCTTATGAACTTCAGGTGAGCGCTCAGGTCTTCCTGGGTGATGTGCTAGTACGCCTTGTGTTGTTTGGTAAAATAAAAGACTACAAGTCCTAGCGGTTTCTAGGCAAGTCAAATTTTGAAAGGCATACACTGTGTTTTATGGATAAAAAGATACACACACTAGTGGGATCTAAAAGTCTAATAAAATGTGTTATATGGTCAAATAGGACCACTGATATGGTCAAATAGGAGAAACATTCTCCATATGTTCAAGATTTAAATTAAAGTAGGTTTCAAATATATTCATATAAGATGTATATTTTTATTTTATCATTGTGATTTCAAGAATTTTATTTAACATTGGAAATGTTATTTATTTTTTTCATTTTCAATTCTCCACAGGTTCAAGATTTAAATGTCCTCACTACTAATTTTCTCTTTTTACTTGTGGATAGAGTTGAAAATGAAGTTTTGTTTGAAGGAGCGCATGTGGATTTAATATCCAAAGGTGTGAATGTTACGGAGGGACTAGTTTATCTATCCAGAACTACAATCCATTGTAGAGATATGAGGTCTAACCTATTCGCTATCACAATAAGTATCGTATTCAATGGCAGAGTGAGACTGCCATAGACAATTGATGATTGTGAAACCATGGAAGAAATCACAAAATAAGGGTTAATTTATCCCATAGGAAAGAAACAAATTATTAAGAATTTAATTTAAAAAGTTTTGCATGTGGGGAGTGATGGCATTCAAAACATCATGAGTAGTGACTCGAAGGAAACATTTGATGAGGATAAGGGTTTGAATTCTAACAGTGATATCCATTCTTTCACAAATCCTAAAGACATGGAGGAATTTTCTATAACCTATGTGGTGCTAAAACATAAGTGTGCTCCGAAAGAAGGTGACAGAGTTGAAGGGTTTATATCCTTGGTATAATAAAAACATGTGATTTCAGGAGTAGTGTTGGTACCCACATAGTTTGGTGTCTTGTCTGAAGAATATTATAACTACATGCAATGATTGCTATCCAAGTCTACAACACAACAACTAAGTTTCATGGCCAATAAAAAAAATAGTATATCTAGAAACAAGAACTACACTTCATGTGAATGAAAATTCTAAACTTCAAGAAACAACCGCTACATCAAACAATGACTTAAATTTTAATTTCAAGGGGGTTGTTGTGAAGTTGATACATTTTTGTTAAAAAATAACACAAATTTGTTACAGAAGTATCAATTACAAATTTCTATGAATGAGACATGGTGCACTTTAAAAAATTGGATGAAAATACATTTGGGGTGTATATTGATAAATTAATCAGGCCTTTTTGCAAGGGTTGCTCCATATTAGAAGGATATCTCATCCAATGGCTTGCCAGCCAGTTATCCCATCCAGATGGTTCCGTTATGGAAGTAAGGCTAAAATAAATTCCAGAAGAGTTGCCAGTAAAAATGTGGAGTGCATTTGAAGAGCCATTGCCTCAACTAGTGTGCTCAGATTCATTTTAATCCTTCATATGTAGTAGTAATGAAAACTTGATAAAAAATACCTTACAATGCCTGCAAACGCCAAAAGGTAAATACTACTCCATCTAGTACACCAAAAGCGAGGTAAAATGAGAAAAAAACAAAAGAACGTTTTTTTGTCTAAAGTTGAGAAAAAACCTTACGGCAAGGAAGGATGTCTCTCTAATTTATCTCTTAACACTTTCAATCATAGTTGGAATTTAAATCTAGGGATGAATTAACCTATCATCAAAAACTTTGTACTTAATGTATTCACTGCAAATGCTAGTAGTTGTGATGAAGGTCAAACTTATGAGCATACTATAAATAAATTAAAGTTATGTGGAAGGGATGCATGGTATAGATGTCATGTTTATTCACGAAAAATCATTTTTTTGTCTACGCCATATTTTGTGAGGATAAATGTCTCATTGAGGCGATCATTTTAACTACTATTGTCAAAAAATTATTTTTGGAAAATTACATATGTTGTTAGCCAATCGCATATATTATCGGTTGACAATTACTGTCGGTCAACACCATTGTCAAATAATTTTCCGAACCGTCTGGATTTAACTAGAATGCGTCAATTTGCAGAAATTGCCGTCATGATTTAAAGGCATTTTCAGACATAGTCCCTCACTCAAGTCAATCATCTGCTGAGTCTTAGTGGAGCTTCCGCATGGGATCTGGAAAATTTTCCCTGCCTTACGACTCAAGGATTAGACCATCCTGAGAAGGGCTCATGTGGTCGACTCTGCCTCGATAGCTTATAGGTGGTGTTACACCATGTCTAGAAACACTAAAGAATATCTGAATGCATTAAGCTTGATACGCTGCCAAGAGACTTTGGGCAGTTGAGGTGTTTGAAGAAGATGACTGTGGATGAGTGCCCTGCTCTGAAGGTGTTGCCTCATGGATTTGAAGCACTGCCGGCCTTAGAAACCTTGGATTTGACGAGTTGCAGGAGCTTAGAGAATCTTCCCAACGGGTTCGGGGAGCTTATATCTCTGAAAAGCTTGGTATTACAAGGCTTGTTATTCTCGACTCTTCCAGATGGATTCGGGAAGCTAGAAAGATTAAAGGATTTAACTATACATGCCTGTTCCAAACTAGAAGCGTTGCCAGATGATTTCGAATACTTGGTGTCTTTGACTAAGTTAAAATTGCAGTCATGTCCCAAGTTGGACGGAACAGGGATGGAGATAATAGTGAAACTACCGCATTGTCATCATGTAGATATTTGGAGAAGCGAAAAATTGATTGAGAGGTGGAAACAAATGCGGGAGGACGAACAACATCCCATTGCTGTTCGGTTCCTCACTTTGGTAAATGAAGGCTCCCATCTTTACAGGCCTAAGTTGCTTCGCTTTCATTTTGAAATATTAGTATTTATTACTAGTTCTACTATTTTTTGTCAAATGTATTTATTGCATGTTCCGAGCAGGATGACGAAGAGTGGATGCGAGCGGCAAGAATAGCTCTGTGCGGCGGCAAGTGCATGGTGTTGGACAGCACTACACAGGAATTGACGGAGTGCTCTGCTTCCATGTTGTTTGAGGTGGACACAACTGTGGCAGTGATCTGCCTACCTGTCCACGTAGAGATGCATCTTCAGCTTATACAACGACTTGTTGGGGTTGCCATGGAAAAAGCGAGGACGACTTCTTCAGCGCAGCTGCGGATTATTATTGTCAGAAGAGTAAAAAGGAATGGCGAAAGAACAAAACAAGAAAAAGTAGAAGAAGAAGATTGCTTTCGGCAAATTCTAATGTCCATGCCAAAAGCATCGTCTGCCATTCCTTCCACTGACATCAGGCGTCACAATCTCTTGACGTACATTTTCTTTGACTGCAGGGGTTATAGAGCTGACAACAAACTTGCCTGTTGCATGGTGCACGTGCAGGTGGATGAAAGTGGCCGTAATTATTTTAAGTTGGGCAAAAGTTTCGGGGAAGATGACATTTTAGGTGAGGTTCGCCATGGTAGTTCTACAAGCGTGGAGGAAGAAACTAAGAATTCTTATTCCATTCGAAAATATATGGAATCCGTAACAGCTGGGCAATCTCAATCTCAATCTCCTCCCGAAGAAAGTATGTTGACAAAGTTGATACAAACATTAAAGGAAAGCAATGCGCATCACCTCATCGACGGCAATCTCAACAAGGCAATTTCGTAATATAATAAGCATACCTTCATAAATTGGAATGAAACTGTTGTGTGCGTATACATGTGAGTATATGCATCCATTATTGATGTGATTTCATGTTATGTTTGTTGCAGGTAGAGTTGGAGCAACTACAGGGCAAAGCCGTGGGAATCTTTATGTGTGACATAGACACTCCCGAGTGTATAAAACTACAACAGATCTATCAAGACCTTAAATTGAAGGACTCAAATTTTGAAGGGATTTGGATTCCTCTGCTATCTAATGAACATTATGGCCTTGCAACATACACAAGATCTCTTCAGGAAATGTCTTGGAAAGCTCTTCTTGATCCTAATTTAGTCAACTTGAAAAATAAAAAACCTCAATGTGTTATATTCGATAAAGAAGGAAGGATTTCCAATCCAGATGCATTGACACTGATGATGTCATGGGGTGTCGAGGCCTATCCATTCACACAAAGCAGGATAAACAATTTCTTCTCCAATATGCACGTTGAATCCAGCTTGGAATTTCTCTCAAGTGATTTACATATTGTAAGCTATAAATTTAAAATGATTTTCCTTTACTGAAATCACAACTAATTTTTTTTAATGAAGGATAATACTAATTCGCAACCTTACTGCTTCTATATGGTTACAGGTGAAGAAAGAGCCAAGCAGAAGTAAATTAACATTTTTGTATGCTGAACCTCCCACTCGAAAGCTCAAGATGAAATCAGATTTAGAGAAATTAGCACAACTCCATGGTAATTTCGAAATTATATATGTGGGATATTTATTTGTGGAGAAATATGATGCAGCATCACTCAAACAAGTCTATGAAGACACAACACAACAAATGCATTGGCCTAAACTCTCTTTTTCAGATATGGTTACATTTTGGTACCGCTGCAAGTGTTTGTCAGAAGAAGTGGGAGAAGAATTAAATATGATGATTGAAAACCTTAGAGAAGCTGCCAAGCTCCTATATATTGAGAAAAGATGGTTAATATTGATAGATGATGATGTGGTAGTGACGAGGAGTGGATATGATGTGGTAAAGATGATGTGTGAAATAAATGATGAGCCAACAGATGAAGTGGATGTTATGTTGAAGAAGGAATTGATAGAATGTTTAAAATCTGGAAAATGTAATAAAATTGTGGAGACGTTTTTCAAAGACGAAATCTTAAACCATCCGCAACATCCACAACATCATTTATCCTTGCCTCAAAATGGATGGATATATTATTGTGACTCATGTTATTTTCATGATAAAGTCACATGGAACAAACAACGAAGGTATAGGTGTCACTCATGTGACTGGGATTTGTGTCCAAAATGTTGGGAATTGTTTGCTAAAGGACAAATATTGTCAAACCTGTGACTAACCAAAAACAATCCCGATTAAAATTTTCCGTTTCAAATAAAGATACAAAATTCATTGCTGGACATTTAAAATTTATTGCATATGTTCTTTTTAATAAGTGAGAACTATATAATATTGTGAATGTGGAGAGTTTATTTTATTTTATATTTATTTACATTTTTGTTATTCGCATAAATTTAAAATATAAATTAAACATTTTTTAAATATAAGGTATATAAATGTTATTACGCTGAAGGGTTTCCTCCTATGGGAAAGAGCTCTGTGGACGTTTCTACGATTGTGTTAAATTTGACGGTTTGACGGCCGTCTTGACGTTTGTGTTTTTCCTTCCTATTTTAGCTTTTCTCTACTATTTTTTAATAATTTGACACTTTTCTAATTTGTAATTATTTTATGTCACATGCATGATCTTAAGAAGATTAAGTGCAGTTAAGATAGTTGTTTGGTACAGGTAACTGTTCAACCTCCTTGCTATGAATTATGTATTAGTTTCTTCTTCACGCCATCTTCTGATGAGGACTGTTGGTTTCCACCTTTGTATGATTATTAAATATATTTGATCCACCTTGTGGAGTCTAATATATTCCACCTCTCTCTTTTCCAAATATCAAGCCTGAATTGGAAGTTTTAAAGAGGTTTCCAATTGAATTAAGAGTTACATCTGATGTTCTAATTAAGGCAGGGAAATGCACCAGACGACTTTAGTATATCCCTCGATACAAGCTCCACATATGTATTTGGATTTGTGCAATCTTGTTTTATGTATAAAATTGAGAGTCCTTTGATTCTTGTTTAATATTGTCTTGGCTTCTAATAGTGGAAATTTTAGAATTTTCTTTATACCAGCATAAACAATCTTGTTGCAAACTGTCTATTTTTCAGCTAGCTTTAGCTACAAATATGTTAGGCTTGTGACCTGCAAACTTCCACCCCTTTCAAGACTGCATCAACCTCGAACCCTGTAGCCAAAAAAACTACTCCATGAACATTTTCTACTTTGTTTATTTCTAAATGTAATTCCTAGACCGATTTTATGTGACTTAACCTGAAGAGTTTAGTGGAGCATACTTCCCTCATCCTTGCAATTAGAATGCATATCCACTATCCAAATTGTGACAGTTTTACTTTGCTTATTGAAGTTTCATTGCTATCATACTACTGTTCAAGAAAGATTTAGCAAAACCAAAAAGAGTTCTATTAATTTGAACATAAAATTCTTGGTACAGGCTAGACCTTCCATCCTCTTGCACATATAAAATCAAGCATACCAACTTTATGAATACTCGGGCTTTTCCTTTGTGGATATTGACAAAATAAAAAGGCAAAGTGCTTAACCTTCCTTGGGTCAGTTTTATTTCTGTGACATCTGGTGCTCACTTCTGAGGGGTTTTGCACAATCAGAAATCAATCAGATTTGGAACTAAATCTCATACACCCAAAATCCAATATTTTGCAATAAACTTTTGCACAATCCTAATGGTTTCCAAGTAATTGAAGATTTCTTTGGGATGACACTGATATCTTTCCTCTTTTCTCATACCAACCTGAATACATGTATATATGAATTGGAGTGCTTAACCTTCGTTGGGTCAAAATATGCTCCTTCATATAAGTTGAACAATCTCATAGATAACCAACCAGGGCTTCAATATGGAAGTTTCCAAATTGTAATAATCTACCTAAAACCACTTAATCTTGTGGGTTCAAATGCTGATTAACCTTGAATTGTGTCAATAACCCCATGCATGAACCAAATTATTATGTAATATTTCTATACTGAAATTAACAAAAACCATCTTGCCTATGCATAATCCATCTTTTTGTAGAAGTCCATCATACTCCTTCAAAATACCTATCTACTGAGCTTGAATTGAAATAAACTTTGTATATAAGAAACCAGTAAAAGGCTACGAAGATTTGAAAGGGACAAGTGTCATGTTGTTTCAAGATATGATATGAATCATATGGCAGGTGTAAGATAAAGCATTAATACATTTGTCAAATGTATTTTGGTAGATGAGTTGTTCCTTATGGATTGTGTCTTGTGTATTGAAAATATAACAACTATTATTTGCAATTAAACCCTATCTACCATCAGGGATTTTCTTAATTATTTTAATAGATGTCATGGGATTTGATTATTCTAAGAATAAAAAGAATATGAAAATTTTGTAGCATATGGAAAACTTTTTCAAAATTGCGGTGTCCAAAAAGTGTAGACCATGACGCTGACTTGTTTTGAACAAATTTTACTTTAAAGTAAAATTTTCTATGAGGATTACATTTGCTTGTCTTTTTCCTTTTAGAAACGTTGTGCATTTTTCTGAAGCTTCTCTTTACATTTTCTTGTCTTTTTCCTGTTGTGTATTTTTCTAAAGCTTCTCTTTAAAATAAAATCCAGGCATTTATTAGTAATAATTGTCTTCACACTACTTGTTATACTCAGAAAACAAGAATCTCAATGAATTAATTAGGCTTGAAAAATCCTTCCAAATTTGCACTGAAATGAAAGTGTGAATCCTCTTTGTATGTTTGTAGATGAGCATAAACCTTGGGCAAAATTTGTTGGTATATACCCTTAAGCAACTTCATAGATTCCTCTATGTACAAGAACATCAAACCCATGCATAGGAACAATCCAAATTCCAAAAGTTAGTTTGCAAAGGCAAAAGTAGAAGGACTAATATTGGACAGCCTTCAAAAACAATGTATCAAGCAAACCCAAGAATATCACCAATAGCTTATTGTTACCACTGTTAGACAGCCTTCAAAAACTTCAGAGTATATGGCAAACATCAATTCCTTACTTTAGGTCTACTTTAATCCTCCACAATAATTGTTTGATGCAGATCCTTAACACACACTCATCGGTGTAAACACACTACTAATAGGCCTGAAGTTGCAATTACTAAATAAAATGCAATGGTCTGTGATGTCATCTGTTCATGCGCAATCTTGCATCAACCAAAAATATGATAGGATAGAAAAGTAAGCACATAAGAAGTGGGATTAGCACAAAAAATGTTTGGTATTGAGAAACAATGTACATAGAATGAAAAATTCCAAATGATTTTCTACTCAGGCCATAAATTTTAACTTTCCAGTGCAGTTTTCTTGAAACTTGAGTAAATAGTTGTTTTCTAATGTACTTACTTCAGTATTAATGGTGGAAACAAAAATGCCAAAAATGGAAAATAGAACCTAACTAGAATCACATGAAAAATCCTATACTAACATGCCACATTTAGGGAATGGGAATATTGTCTACTGTTCTATTGACTGAAATCTTTGGATGTATATAGTTCAGTTTGAAACTAGATGTACTATCTCTTAAAAAACCAAATTCTCTCTGTGTTATTTTAACTTTTTTTAAGTTATGTTGATTAATTGTGTTGTCTTAATTTTTCATGAAGAAACCAATATAGATTTGTTATTGCAAGGCACTAGGTTATCCACTTTCCTTCATCTATTGCAAGATAACTAGGTATTTGAGTTATATATAAGTAATGTTATTGCAAGGCACTGGGATATGCACTTTCCTTCATGGCTCAACTGATTACCACATACATTCGGTTTTATTAATTTCATCTTTTGTTTTTTTGTAAGATATTTGTGATTGAAGGTAGCAAGCACTACATAATTAAATGGTTTTCTTATAGCCAACAAAAAGCCCTTTTTCCTGGAGTGGTTTTATTTTTGTGTTTCTACCATTATTATATCTTGTATGCTTAGGTGTAATTATTTTACAGTAAAAATCTCAAAAACTAAATGGGGAAATATTATTTTTGTAGAGAAACATTTGTGCAATTTCTTCTAAACCATAATAAAAAAAATACAGTTTACTATCTTCTTATGTATGGCCTCTACTAATATACAGTTTTTAATAACTCTTTATAATCTTTTTGGTTTTGTTGTATTATAACTGAGAATGAAATTGAAAATATAGATTAATCTTAATGGAGGAGTCCCTCCTTTTGAATTTGCAGATACATTTAGTTTTATTAACTTCCTATTTCATTTTTTTGCAGGATATTTGTGATTCTCTTTCTCTGACGGTAAAGAAAAGAGTGTTGTCTCTAGACAAACTTCAGGTGGGTTTCAATACTGATTGAAGTATTTATTCAATTGTTTTGTTTATTGCATGTTATGGACTAAAAAATTATTGTAGATAGTTTTCATGTTATTTGGTTTGGATTGTTCCATTTATATTTGTAGTTGGCTCCAATCCTTTTTCCGAAGTGACATGTGGGGGCACGTGCCTTCGTCAATGACAGGATTCGTTATGTGCTGAGGGGCTCGTTCCCCAATGAGGCCATTTCGAAGCGTCCCAAGTTGGACGTTAGACTGATCAACGACAAGGCTTTTAAAGCTTCCCGTCATACCTAAGAACATCTTGGTGGACTAACATACTTATTTTCCCTCTCCAGTTTAATATGATGCAGACTAGAAACACAATTCCCCTCCCCACAACGGGATTGACATTAACTATGCCTCGCTTGCAGAGGGAGGAAGAGTTTAAGCGTATTCAATGTGTTGTTAATGTTTTGCATTGTAGGCAACCGAAACCACCTAAAACAGTGATAGCCGAAATGATCAGAGATCGCCTCCACCTGATGCCAACATCCCCAATTTTTCTCTCCAAAATCCGAACGATTGGAGATCATTCACGAGGCTTCTACTTGATTTATGATTCTAACGAAGATGCACTGAAATATGAACCACCCCACAAATTGAGGAGAATGGGAATTCCAATCGAGGCATCTGCAACTGGACAAAACTACAAGAAACGTGCAAAGAAAATTGCACAAGCAAAAAGCAAGAAATTTGATTTTAAAAAATAGCTTGTAGTGGTTAGTTTATAAGTGTTTTTCTATAAGTGTTTTTGAAAAAAATTGTAACTCGTTCCAAATAATTCCATGTATGTATTGTGGCAGTATATATCCGACAGAGAATCAAACTTATCAAACACATGTTCATTTTTTGTTATCCAACAACTATGCTTTCCTAATTTCTTTATCATTGTGTCTCCATACAAATACCTATAGTTTTCTCAGTTCAAGTGTACATATTGTTCTTATTGTTTTCCATTCTATTTGCTTAACATAATAATCTGTAATTCATTTCAAATAAATGCATGTATATATTGCGGCGGAACATATGGAGCACAAAATCTAACTTTTCAACAACAACAACGCATTTTTAATGTGTTCTTCATTATATCTTTCCTTTATACAATTGCTCGCTTCTTTATGTAAACCAACGATGCATTTTTAATGTGTTCTTCATAATATTTGCACACAAATACATATAGTTTTAAAATGCCGAGAAACAACCATACAAATTTTAGTTGTTTTCAACCAAAGCTTTGTACATTATATCACTTTTTTGCATATTGAATTGTTAAAGGGTTAGACTTCATGTTTGCGCTTTTTAGAAAATATAAAATAATAAGGAAGCCAACTTTAAAGGTTCTCATTCTTTACAAATGCATGCTTTCCTGAACAAATCCTTCATTTCATGATTGACTGCCCTACAAGTTTACATTTTCCACCATATATTTGCAGAATTCCCACAATCTCGAGCATCTTTTAGTTGCCATGGAAATAACTTTGACACACGAAGGCATTTCTCAATTGATTGAGGGCGGTTCCAATGTTGACCCCACATTTCAGATACTGCACTTGTGCTCTCTAAGGTCCATTCTCAACACGGGAGCCCAACATCGTGTTGACCTTTCAGATGGGATACATTTTCAGACAACACTTCTACCCTCCAAATTTGCAAGTCGTGTAACCGAAAAATCAATACAAGAAGGCTCCATTGTGTGCTTACACAAATCCCTTGTTAGAATGATCAAAAGTGAACTGTAAGCTTCATCTCTTGCTCAATTACCAATGTACATAAACTCCCTATATTAATTAAAATTTCTTTCTGTTTGTTTTTTCCATCCGTTGCTCAGTTCTAATTCTATCCCGTTTTTCTTTTCCATTGCAGCACCGTTCTTATCATTGAAATGGATGTTGTTGTTGAAACACATTTGGTAATCGGTGCTCCAATCCGACTACCAACAAATGCTCTCGAACACATTCAGTTGCCGCAAACAGATGCAAGTGCAAACCGGGTTAACAAATATTTTGCGAGAACACCAACTAAAATAAGTGCTTTGAATACATCTATGTGCATGTGGTCCGTAGAGGGTCGTGCCCTAGCAAAAACAACCCTTTGCCAATATCACAATGCAAGGGGAAATGGTTCCGTGTTTGGGTTTGATTTTGTTGATCAGGAAGGAGGGGAAATCCACATCACCTGTTTCAATGAGGCCGCGGAAGCATTCTATGAGCAGATTGAAAATGGGAAGCTATATACAATTTCCAATGGGAGGATTGCGAGGATTGCTGATGCAAAGCTATGTTACAACCATTTGAACAATGCTTTGGAGATTTTCCTGCAACCTTCCTCAACCATATCTCCACTCATAGAAAATGAGGATACAATACCTTCCCATCACTTTCACTTCACCAAAATCAAGGACTTACCTGCAAGCGCTGAAGGTTCTACAGTTGATTTGATTGGCATTGTTGTTACGATGTCACCATGCTCAACAATTCGTCGGCATGACAAGTCTGAAACAAAGAGAAGAACACTGCAATTAAAGGACATGTCAGGATTCAGTGTAAGTGTCACATTGTGGGGACAACACTTAGATGAGATAAGCAACGAACTTGAAGACATGCTTTCTATACCGCCTCTTCCGGTCCTTGCCTTGAAAGTTGCTCGCGTCTCCAGTTTCAATGGGAACTCAATCGACACTGTTTCAAGTACCAAATGTTACGTCAACCCTCTAATTTCAGAAACCAATACACTTCATAGCTGGGTAGATTCCGATGACTACTCCCTTCCGGCACCCTCTATCACAAGCCAATTTATGGGCCCTCCAAAGAGCTTGACCTCTGTAACAATGATTTTGGAGGTACTACATATGGGGAACACAGAGAGAAATGAATGGGCCATGGTTCATGCAGAAATCACAAATATCAACATGGACAACTTCTTTTACAAGGCATGTCCTCTTCAAAAAGGTGACAAACAATGCAGGAAAAAGGTGAGAGAGAATGGTAATGGTTCATGGTTATGTTCGAGTTGCAACAGACAAGTTCAAAACTATGATTATAGATATGCACTGAGGATCGATCTAAAGGACCCAACAGGAGAACTTCAATCAGTTACCACTTTTGATGAGACAACTGAGTTAATCATGGGTGTTGCAGCTAGCGACCTCCATATATTGTCTATAGACGAAGATGCGACTAGTGAAATTATAAGTAATGTCATCGGCAACGAATACTGCTTCACACTTTCACTGAAAAAAGAGACATATTGCGGAAACAACAGATTGAAATGTGTCATCCTCAGTTCAAAGAAAGCGGAAAATAGTGCAACTCCTCCATAACCTTTACGCAAGGATTTCCAACCCACCCGTCCCTTCAAACATTACACCCTCACTCATCCCATTCTATACTTTGAACTATCACCGCTATGTTTCTTATTTCATATCTATGTTTCACTTTTTTCCCTGCTTCAAAAGAAAACTGTTGTATTCCCTTATACACTGACATACTATTGTCTCCTGCTACTATGTGGATTGTTAGTACTTTTAAGAAAATAAATATAAAATACATGCACTTTTGTTATGTACATATTTACATCCTTGTGTACTATGTGAACACATTGTATGTTTCTATATATCTAATACTCTTTTCCTTAATAAAAAATGCAGTTTCTCGATACTCAAATTGTTACCTCTTATGCGTATTTCCCATTGGAACTCCACATGCATTACAATTGAATTTAGTTTTATATTTTGACTTATTTCTGCATTTGTATGTCATCAAACTATGTATCGTTCCTTGCTAACCCGCATGATCTTTATCCAACAGGTGGTACTCCATAATCCTGTGACTTCGCAATCATGTCAACTCCTGCAAAACGAGCCCAACGAAGAGAGAACTATGCAAAAAATAAAGTACACATAACTGCTGAGCAACGATGTCGTAAATTAGAGCATAGAACAATGAAAATCTCTAATATCTTTCAACTTACAATGACCAACAACCTACGATCCCCTGACATTCCAATCTTGCCATCAAATACAACTACTGAAGAATTGCCAACCAACATTCCGCATGTAACTTCCATGGAAACAAACTTTCACGAGCATACCACTTCCTTCCGTACGAACCCATCTTTGCTAACAACTGTCACTTTTCCCCAAATATCTAGGATGCCACATGAAACTGTCTCAAGTACCAACCTTTCTTCAATTCATCACACATATACAAATAGTTTCTCCTCTCCTTCTGAATGCTTTCCACCTTGCAATCCACAAACGACTCAAACAGAACACCCCACCCCTTCCAATACACAGAGATTTCCCATATTCCCACCCTCGATGCTGACTATTGAAGCCCAATGTCAGTTTCACAAAAGAATAGATTTGTTGGCGAACATCCAAACTTGCTCAATCTGCTTGGAAAATTACCCAGGAATTAAAACAATTTCCTTTGAAGGCTTTCCCTCCTGTAACAGATGCAAAAGTGAAAAACAAGGCCACCGCTTCTCTTCATGGAACAACATGGACCCTGAAAAACAACCTGCCATTCTTGTGTCTTTAACCCAAATCGAGGAGATGCTTATCGCACGAGTTAATCCATTCATGCAAGTCACCCAAGTACGTGGCGGGCAATACAAATACTCAGGACACACCATAAGCTTCCCACAAAACATTACTTCAATAGCAAAGACCCTACCCCACCGCCTTGGAGATTTGGACATAGTTCTCATACAAAGGGAAGGATCTAATTTTAAAAATTATGATTTCTACGTCAGTAGATCTCGTGTTTGTGCAGCCTTGCAATATAAAATCCAACACGATCCCTATTACAAAGATGTCTTAATCGACGATGACGCCCTTTCCTCACTACCATCTGAGTCGTCAAATGTTTCCTCCTCTCTCAACACAGCCACAATGGAACTGCCCCAAATGCAAACTTGCTCTACAACTCATGGTAGTGGTGTTCCCACCCACTTTGATGAAACATATGAACACTCATCGTCTTTCGTGCCAACACCTCACAATACAGGAACAGAAGAAGAGGAAATCGAACAGTTCTTGCTCAACCACGATGGTAACACTCCATTTACCATGCCATGGCCAGAGCTTGGGATTTCACCAATAAATGAATACAATACGGAAGGCCTGTTCTCAATGGCTTTCCCAACTTTATTTCCGACAGGAAAAGCAATGTGGCAACAACCCCGCATTAAAGAAGTTCCAATGCATGAATACGCTCTTCATTTGATGTGTTACCATGATGGGTGCTTTGGTTCCCACCCAAGATTTCGTTACTTCCTTCTAAACCTCATAATGCGACACAGAAGCCAGTCCACAACAACAGTTTTTATGAAACAGAACATCGAATCTGGAATCCCTCCAACAATTAGAGAGCTGCGAAGACAACTACTGGAATGCCCCAAAGACAACCTCCCAGACAGCTTAATGTGCTTTGGATCGAGCCTTCGAGGGACACGTTCATTCTGGGCAAAAAGTAGAAGCGAGCTTTTAGATATGGTGGAACAATTGGGGACACCAACCTTATTCTTCACTCTAAGTGCTGCAGACACTAAATGGCCAGATCTCCACAATATTATGCCTAGTGAATGCCCAACAGATCCTCGAGCCGCACAACATTGGAGAACACTTAACATTGTCTCTAACCCTCATCGAGTATCAGCATACCTGCATCACAGATTCACAATATTTCGGGAAGAAATATTACAGAAGGAACTTGGAGCAGTAGACTTTTGGTACAGGTAATCAAATCTACTTATTTCAAAGTTTTTTCCAAACTACATATCTAATATTTATGTTCCCTCATCTCACAGGTATGAATGGCAACATAGAGGCTCTGCACATGTCCACAGTTTATTGTGGCTTGAGAATGCACCAAAAGTTGACGAAATGGACTGGGAGGATACAACAGTTATTGAGGTGACAAAACAATACTTTGATAAGTTTGTGTCTGCCTGGAACCCCCGCCCAGCTTGCAACCACTTGGATTTTGTTCGCAGGTCACTCCTAGACGACCCTTGCTTGCTAGATACAACACAAATTCTATCCACCTCCCCGCATGCAGACCTTGAAGAACTACTTAATCGAGTTCAGCGCCACACTAAATGTTCAGAGCAGACATGTCTGCATAGAAAGCAATCACAGCTACAGTGCAGGTACAATGCTCCCTGGGCCACGCAACCTACTTCTTCCTTGCACATTGAAAGTGATGGGAAAATTAAGTACCTCCCTTCCAGAAATGATGACAGATTGAACATCCACAATCGAACAATGATATACATATGGAGAGAAAATGTTGATTGCCAACCGGTACTTTCCGCCATGTCGTTCTTAAGTATATTGTAAAATATGCTTTGAAAGCCGAGCAACGTTCAGAAACATATCACCAAATGCTATCCAGATTTTCAAGAGACGCAGACGCAGATTCTCCAACACATATCGTGATCCATAAAATGCTCACAGAAAGCGTTGTTGAACATGACATAAGCACACAAGAAACATGCCACATGCTGCAAAAATTGCCACTTGTTATGTGCAACCGTCCATTTGTATCATTAAATGTTGGAAAAAATATTCTGAGACGTGTCGTTGAAAGTGACGTCGATGCACAACAAACAACCACTTTCTTGGATGCATATAAAGTTCATCCAACAACCATGGAACACCTACCACTTATTCAAGTTGCTCAAGATTGGAGCTACAACAAGAACCGTAAAGGTGATAAATGGAAAAAGTGACTGACACAAGCAATTGTTCAGGTCCACTCGAGATTTGTGGATGTCCCTGCTCAAGAATCAACGTCATATGACCTTTTCTGTTGGTCATAACTCCTTTTATACAAGCCTTTTAGAAATATTACGTCCAAATTTGGCTCAACCCCACATGACATCAACGACACTTGGGACATGTACAAGCACAACTACAGACCGTGGCATGTTCTACGCACTACCGCAGACACAGGACTTGCTACAGATGTTAGTTTTGACTCTGAGCCTGAATGCAGTATTCAACAAGAACCATTGCAAGAATGACAGGTCTTCACACAACTTCACCCCGGAAACAACACGGGTCTAGACAGTCTTGAAATGTTGGGGAAACGAGATTTTGACATACACAATAATTGGACCATACATGACGTTCCCCATGATTTGCAGATAACTGGTTCATCATTCATTGAGAGAGAGAAGGCAGACACAATTAACAACAACATACATGCCACACCACCATCTTCCACACTTCCTTTGTCTCCAGAACAACAAATAGCTCTTGATACCATACTACACCATTCAACAAACAAAACCCTTCTACCTCCACTAAGATTGATAATTCAAGGAACGGTTGGCACAGAAAATCATTTCTGATAAATAAAATCTGGAATTCATTCACAACATCAACCACATCTCCCTCACCTCTACTTGTGCTCGCCCCTACCGGTGTTTCAACATTCAACATCTCTGCATCCACAATCCACGCAGCCATGTGTATTCCAATCAAAGAACTGAAACCCCTTGAAGGTAGTGCATTATCATCTTTTCAAGAGTCACTGAAACATATAGAATATGTTCTTATTGATGAAATGAGTTTCATCAGGCCAAAGTTGCTAAGAAAAATTGACAGTAGGCTCCACGAAGCTTTCCCACACTCAAGAACATCTGAATTTGGGAACAGATCAGTCATCCTCCTCAGTGACCTCGGCCAATTACCGCCGGTTTTGGACAGTCCTCTTTATGCAAGTAATTCCTATGGAGCAACCCTTTGGAAGGGATTTCAGTCTTCCATTACATTGCAAACAATATTTCGGCAACAAGGAACAACCAATGCACAAGTTTCATTCCAGAATTTACTGCTCCACATGCGAGATTCAACCCCTCTAATTGAGGATTGGGAACTCCTAATGTCTCGCACAGACACACACCTAACTCAGCAGGAGCTCAACATTTTTAAAGATGCACCACATTTGTTTGCAAAAAATGATCTGGTGGACTCCCACAACCTACAGATGTTGAAGGCATTGAACGTTCCGATCGCCCAATCCATTGCTGAAAGTAACAGGCAGACTGGACCAGGAAATCCTGATGATGATCAGTTGGAACACAAAGTTCTGTTGTGCAAACAACAAAAAATCATGCTTATTGCAAATCTATGGGTTGATGCAGGCCTCGTGAATGGTGCCACAGGAACAATCACCGACATTGTCTACGATGCATCAATGCAACCACTAGCATTACCTTTATTTGTTGTAAAATTTGATAGATACAACGGCCCATGTTGGGATCCCTCCAACCCATTACATATTCCCATACCCCCTATTTCGAGAGGGAATCAAAGACAATTGCCGATTAAAATGGCATGGGGATTAACTATCCACAAGTCACAAGGACTTACTTTGCACAGAGCAACTGTCGACATTGGAACCACTGAAAGGTAGGGTCTGACATTCACAACTTTCTCCAGAGTTCCCTCGCTTGCAAATCTGTGCATTTCACCTGCTTTTTCATTCGAAGAGATACTCAAATATGGCGCACGTACAACACTTGGAGCAAGAAGAAAGGAGGAAGCAAGACTACTATCACTCAACCCATCGTAAATACTACCCTCTGCTTTGATAGCACCTCCACTACTACTATACTCAACACTTCTTCTATCCAAAGAGACAATGTCGTTCAAGGGGTATCAAATGTAATCATGTTTATTGAAACTAAAATTGCCCACTAAAGGCTATCATTCATGATATAAATACTGCAAATGTATACATGTATCATTATGTGTTGTATATCTTCATTTATTTGATGTTTTCAAATATGAAAAGCAATGTATTTAAATGTAACAACTTTGAAATGAAGAGATCTGTAACATAATTAAATGTACACATACAACATTTCAATGTAATGTTTCAACTAAATTTCTACACTACAACTATCAATCACACACATTATCAACTGTACAATAAATGTTTTTCCAACAAAACACCAACCGAACAACCGATGCACAACTAACACAATAAACCCGAATTAAATACATACAACATCAACTATAAAATAAATTAACTATTGAAAACGGTATCAAATGTATTCATGTACGAATTTATAACAGGGTTTGAAATGTATAAACAACCTTAAAATTAAGTGGCCCATCTATATTTCTACACTTACGAAATCAATCACACCCCTAATCAACATCAACTACAAAAGTAATAACTATACCTCTAAATCAAATAACATATTAATTGTTTTAAAAACACTAGTTCTGAAAAAAAAACATTTAAGAAGTGTTTTAATTACTCTGTTATTTAATAGTTTCTAATTGTAATTTCTTTTATTAAAAAAAATATTTTTCTCTAAGAGTTTAATATAAAGAGGGGTTTTATATTTAATATTTATGTTTTTTATATTAACAATTTAATATGAGGAATTTTCATAACTCTTTTTAATATAATGTTTTAGATTATTATGGACTTATTTTTTAATTAAGTTGTTTCTTTTGAATTTTGAAATTTAAAAAAATCTTAAAATTTTCACATAAATATAATTTTTTGACTTCTCATATATATATATACATCTTCATTGAGGAGCATATCAAACTCATTGCACATGTGATTTACATAATAAAGATACATTTTTCTCTTCTCAATTAAACAAGAATTCATGTTGAAATTGTCTTATCTAAATATTTACAACAATTCCTTAATATCTAACATTGTCTCACTTTACTAAATAATCTCAAGAGCAGGAGTAAGTAGCAGGGGCATTTTACGAGTAAGAGCACTTGCAATGACATGTAACAAATCATTAGGCAGTCGTTGATATCTTTTTTCAGATGCAGTGGTCTATTTCAGATAGTTGTAACTGGAAACTGAAGTCATACAAACAGCAATATAGGTAGTTTCTGATATCACTTTTGTTGCAGACATTCTTTTGAACAGCTTATATTAAAATGCATGTGAAATGCACTGGTCTGTTTCAGTCATTTGCAAGAGGAAACTGAAATAATACAAACAACAACAGGTACTGATAAAAATTACTATGCAGAATTAGGCGTAGGTAATTTGAAGATGCAACAAGGCCAACCTACAAGCACAAGTCTTAAGCAATATTAAGCAGAATGTGTTTACAATGTGTATATAAAGGCCAATTACAAACACTTAGAAATGTAGAAGTCTGTCATTCCATGCATATTAAGCAGAATGTGTTTACAATGTATATATATAAACATATTGCTTATTGAGTTCTGTTTTAAACTAATGTATGCTATTACAAATTTGATTTTCAGAAATGTTGTGGTGCAGGAAGTGGAGCTTCAGTTTTGGATCTGCAAAACAAATATGAAATACTATTGGAAGTTGGCTTTCATTTGTATTGCAAATGAAATAGGTAAAACATATGTGTGCATGGGGTAACTGATATACCTTAAAATGATGGTGCTGACAGTGTATGACTTGAAGATGCATAACTGCTTTCTTGTGACTGAAATTGAGATGGAATGCCTGCAGGACGTGAAAGTGAATATTAGTATGAGTAGAACATAT
Source organism: Taxus chinensis (assembly GCA_019776745.2). Taxonomy (NCBI): domain Eukaryota; kingdom Viridiplantae; phylum Streptophyta; class Pinopsida; order Cupressales; family Taxaceae; genus Taxus; species Taxus chinensis. The sequence continues at coordinate 88,992,614 of CM034157.1, forward strand.
AATATTTGCAATATTGGTGATAATTGAAAAGTAGGTGAAGACAACATACTTTCGTCTGGAGTAGTTGTCATGTGTCTGATGATATTTTTTTGTCTATTGTGAAGATGCCATGCAATGTAAAATGTGACAGCTGTTCTATAACAACTTCTTTGTCTTCTATGTATTGTGGATATGCTATAGCAATAAGAGAAGGTAGCAATTCAGTTAGAAGCTTGTTTTTAGCTATGCATTGGATGGATGTTTTGTCTGCGCTTTTAATGCTGCATAGAAGATAGTGGCAATATGCATATGGGCATTCTTGTTCACAGTTACTACAGTATGCTACGTCTGCATGCACTGGTGGTAGACGTTCAATAGTCAAGTTGCATTTTCCACAAATTAGTTTGAAGGGGCTGGAGTAGGCCTTTGCAATGGTCAATGTTCCTTCAACCTGTGCAACAGCAAAAACAAGTTTTGGTGTAAGTTTATTTTGGAATTGATACACTTGTAATTTGAGTACGCATATATATTCACATATTCCAGGCTTATACAGGGGACCATTGAAAAAAACTTCATATAGAGAGAAAACAGAAGTTGAAATGCAGAACCAAATAGTGAAATAACTGTCTTATAGCTTACCAAAAGTATGAAGCTGGAAAAGAAATAAATGTCTTATAGATTACATAAGTATGGCCTGTACATCTTATAAAGTGTGAGATGCATTTCCAAATATGGACAGATACTGACATATGACAAATGCCTTAAATATTATGAAAGTGTTTTCAAAGGATTCGAATTTAAAGTTTAATAAAATTTACATCAAACTTGTAGCTCTGCACAATAGTCAAAAGGTATTTAGACAGAAACATTATTAGGACTGCGTTACTCAAAGAATGTCCTCTTAGAAAACTTGAAAATAGTTTACAAAACTAGGTCATATCAAGGAAGCTGAAAGGGGGGAAATACATGTCGTTAGCTATATCAGAGTATACTAGGTTTGCTCCATGCAACTACAATTTTAGTAATCTAAACCAACATGTGGATCTCCTGCTAATTAAAAGCTCCAAAATTTAAGATTAACACACTTCTAAGTTCTTAGTAACATGGAAAAGACATTGTTTGGGGTTTCTTATTTGGCCTTGATATACATTACTGAGTAATTTAGGTATTGCATAGATTCTAGAGTTTCAAACTTGTTATAGTGCTGAGGTTCATCTATCACTTTATTGCTGTATTAAACAATAAGGAGTTACAAAAGAGGAGCTAGAAGAGGTGATTCACAGAACTTGGGAACTAGTTTTAGGTGAAATCAGAATTGATCAAGTAGCTAAAAATTTGGGTTTCTTTAAAAAGAAACAATGCAAACAACTTCTTTGGTTTTTAAGTAGACAACAGTTATAAAACTGTATTTCCTAGCTTGTAAACTCGGATGTCAAGGGCTTTTTTAAAAATTGGAAGCTTGGAAGATTCAGTTTCCAATGTGAACTAATTTTTTTTAACAATTCATACAAGGCATGTCCAACACTGAGCAAGGCACTACAACATTGGAGAATAAGTGACTCAATGCTGCTGCAACTTGGAGAAAACATTATCAATGACTGCAGTGAGGCAACAATTGTGAGGAATATGCAGTGAATAGAGATGCAAGCTCTTGTTGATGTGTGCTCTAAATGTTGATCGTATGTGGAGCTTGCCTTATTTCAGAAGTTGTGCCTGTGGAAATAGATGATATTATCTTTATTTCTTTCATTTTGTGCGTAGTTTGCTGGTCTAGACAAACACCAATGTTTAAGGCATGTCTTACAGGATATTATTAATGCTTCTATTAGTTTACTTGTAAGAACTTGTTTTTGGAAAGTATGCAGAAAAATCCTATAAAATCAACTGTTTTCACTCTGGGTATTTTACCATGATCAAGGCTGCAACTGAAAAACACAGTTTACTTCTCTTCTAGTGGAGGGTCAAGGAATGGAAGGCATGGTTTTGACAATGAATGCCTGCAAAGGGAAATAATTTTTCAATGCCTGATTGACTGGTTTGAACTCTTAGGGATACAGTATTAGGGGTTTAAATGAATGACGTAGACTATTCTAAAAAACCTTGCTCTATCTTCACAGGAATGAGACATGGCCCATGCATAAAATCCATAGGAAATATTTTCAAAATAAAAATATTGGCTTGTGCGTACAGAATGTCTTACATAGGGGGGTAAAGGCTCAACATACTCATAGAAAGATATATATACTGCAGAATTTCTCAATTCTAGTCTCTTTGTATGAATGTGATATTATGCTGTAAATATTTCAGAGTAATAGCTGTAGCAATTTCATGTGGAAAAATAAAGTATGGCAAGGGAAAATTTTACCTGCTACTGATATTATACAGGTGTTTCATGAGTGTTGGCTGCAAAGGAATATTTTTTCTCTAGTAAATTGCTTCTAAGTTTTGCATGCATTAAAACAGTTGGAAAGTATAAGGTTGATTCAAGAATGGCTTTGCTATTAGTACCTTCATTGTTGTAGTCAGAAGTAGTTGTAGGCGTTCCAGAGATCTTTTTGCTTTTACACTGGTCACAAAAGTGGATTGGGTGCTGCGCAAGCTCTTGTCTATGCTTTCGCTCCGCTTTGCCAGGTTTTTGAACAAGTATATTGCTGGTTCTTTCCTTCGGATTTTATTTTCAATGATATGAAAGTCTGCTGCAAGTGTTTGAAAAATATATACCTGCCATCCAGTAAGTGAAATAACATTTAGTTTATTTTGTAATGGAACTGCTATTAAATAATTGTTGTAGAGAGTGTGAGGCTTACCCGAGCTTTGTCATTGGGCGAGTTACCATCTGTAATGTCAATGATGAATTGGTTTCCTATTTGTTGGCATGATTTACAAATGTCAGCTATGGTTGCAGTCGCATAGTGGTCAGTAGTGGAGAGTAGTTGGTGGATGCTTGAATTTGGGATAAACATATGGTGAGGGCAAATAGAATCAATAGATTGTATGGTTGTGTTTTTAGTAATTAGCAATATGAAGTCACAATCGCAGTGGTCGTAGTCACTTTTTGGAGCTATAGTAAAGTTTGTTATGCGGATAGCTTTTTGTGGGATTATGCTAGGCTCATGGGTTTTAATGAAGGGTGCCATAATGTTGACAGTTATTGTCAGCTCTCCTTTTTTGTCTGTGAGGTCCACTCGCAACAGTTCTTTCCCTCGTTGCTTGTCGAGGACTGTTTTATATGCAGCCATGATGTCACCCTCAAAAATTTCTCCAAATTTGTAGTTGTTGATATCGTCAATAGATATTAGTGTTGGGCTTTCATTCCTCAGCTTGCACATTTTTTTCAGAGGTAGGAAGTCAATTAGGAGTGGATAGCAATAATGTAAATTGAGAATGAAATCTGTAAACAACATACCTCTTTGGTGATTGTTGTGATGGAAGATCAACTTGGGCAGTTGAAGTTGCATCTGACATGGTGTCTGCAATGACAAAAGTTCGATAATAAATAACAGCTTCAAAAAAAAAGACTATGGTTTTAGTTTTGTACACAATACAAGTAGAAGTATCAAATACCTTTTCTAATGCTTTTTGAAGTGTAGTTTGTATTTGCAATTGCTTTTGTAGTATGTAGTTTGCTTTGTTACAAAATTGGAAATGAAATTAAAAGTGCATTATGGTCGGTCCAATATGCATGACTAATTTCAGTGGTGATTTTTGTAATATCCACATTCGTCCAGCATTGGTCTATTTGTGTGTTGTTATCGGTTGTCGCAATGGTTGGTACAAGGAAAAGGTTTTGTTGATGCATTTCATTGCGGAGTTGGGTTTGTTTGGTTTTGTCCTTTGACATGTCAATGTTGAAGTCACCAACTATTATAAGTAGCGCACCTGTTGGTAAAGTAGAGGTGATGTCTTCTAAGAATCTTGTAATGTTTATTAGCGGGCTCAATGGTTTCAAATATATGTTTGCAACTCGTATATGTGTATTTAAGTAGCAAATGTCAATTGTAGTACTTTCAATGTGGGGTGTACTAAATGTTGTAATGTTGTGTGGGGTGTTTTTTTTATTGTAGCACGTAAGAAGCCCGTGGATATTCATGATAGGGAAAACGTTGAATATTTGCAAGAGAGTTGTATCGGTTGGCATTTTGCCAGTTTGTGTTTCTTGCAAGCAGACTATGTCTGACTGCATTATTGCAAAATCGTGTGTTATGTGCTGAATATGTAGTGCTAAGCTTCTGGTATTAAGTGAGAAAATGCGTAAGTGCTTAGGTCGTGTTTGTGTGAAATTGTATAATGGTGTCCATTTCGAAGAATGTATAAGCCTATGCATTTCAGTTTCTACGTCAGTGGAAAGTACGAAGTTGGTTTGTTGTAGTTTATGTATAAGATACAATGATTCAATATTTTTTACACGTGAAAGTGCTATGTATACAAGACCATGGAAATTCACTTTGCGGGGGTCCAAAGCCAGTGCATTCATTATCAATCCTTGGGCTCTATGTATAGTTCTGGCACAGGCTATTTGTACGGGAAATTGATGCCGAGTAATAGTTTGTTTGCTAATTCGAATTTGTTTTGTAATTCTTGTTATAGGAGTGAAGTGTTTACTGATTTTTTCTGTGTACATGGTTTCCATTTTGGCATGTTCGCATTTACCAATGTCAATGTTGTTAAATTCTATCCAAAGTAAATTTGGTGTTCCAGTTGTAAAAGCTTTGAAAATTCCATCTATTCCATTTACTAAACCATCGTTTATGTTGTAGTTGCCACCAATCAATTCTATTCGAATGTCTTGTTTTAGCGTTATAGTTTTTGGTAGCACTAGTTTTTTGGTAGGTATTAAGTCAGTGTCAGTGAGGTTAGATTCTATGTAGTCAATTGCATTTAATGTGCACATTTCTCCTGGTAAAAGAATAAGCATGTTTTGTTGTGGCGGTCGACATCAACGTTTTTGTGGAATAAGTATGGGAAGCTTGGGTCTAGTGGCGGGGGGTCTGTAGCAATGGTGGTTTAAGTATTGAATGTCTGCATTTGTTTGTGTGCAAGTCCTAATACGGTTTAGGATTGATATGAACATGCAATTTTGTTGTCGCATTACATGGTCCAATTGAAAGCATTTGACATAGTCTTGCCAAAACGTATATTGTATTGTTTCGTTGTTCATGTTTGGTTTTTTAAATAGCCATGAGTCTAGAATTGGCTGTGCTTGGTATAAGTCTCCACAGAAAATTGTGTTCACATTTCCAAAGGGTTTGTTGGCTTATGCATAATTTCACGTAGGCGTTTGTCTATGTTAAATAACATGCGGCTTCCAATTAACGATACTTCGTCAATTAGTAGTATCTGTAACTCACTGTAGCATTTGGTCATAGTATCTAAAGTATTTGCGTTTAATGGCAACATCTTTGACATTCGGTAAGGTAGCTGGAAAATAGAATGAGCAGTTGAACCATTGACATTGTACGCTGCTTTTCCAGTGTATGCTACGATAATGCCTTTTACTTTTAGAGGGTTGCTATTTAATTGTCTATTGTAGAAGTGGCAGATTGCTTGGTATATTACTTTTGCAGTGTACGTTTTGCCTGTGCCTGCACCTCCTGTTAAGAATAAATGGAATGGCTCATTAGGAGCTAATAAATTTTTTGTGCTAATATCCTTTACTATAATTTGTTGTTCTTCATTTAACTGTTGTTGCAAAGCAAAGTACTGGTCAGTATCCATTAAGAAAGGAATTTTGCTTATGTTGAAGCTATTGTTTGGTTGGGTATACATTGTTTTTTTTTTGTAGCATATTGAAGATCCGGCCCAATGTCATATTGTTCAAAGTGTTTAGGACCATCAGGGTCATTTACACTTTCATAGTCGAATGTCAAGTTGGGTTTGATTTCAATGTTGTAAGCAACGGTATCTATGTTTCCCCATTGAGTATCTGATTTGTGCTATGAATTGGTTTTCATTTTTAGTTACTAAAGTTTGGTAGGCAGTAAATGCTGAGCACCATGTGTCAAAATTATGTTTCAATGATTCTTCTGGTTCACGAAATGGCATAAACAACATCATTTTTTCTATATAATAGTTTTTTGCATCGACATGTTTATCGTATCTTACATAACGTATGATTTTAACTTTTTTACGGCGTTTCATGCTTCCTACTATTTTTGTATAGTATGCAGCAAATTCTGCTAGGCAAATGCTTTCTAATGATGTAGGCCTTGCATTGTATTTGTCACTAATTGAAGCACATAAAACGTTTTTAGAATTGTCATGCTCTTTAGCAATCAACTTAGGAGGTTTTAAAATGAATGTTCTACTTGTAATTGGAGATGTGTTTATGAAAATAGTTTTTCTAGATCCATAATGCAACGGAAGTGAAAGCACAATGTGCACTGCTTGACGTGTGGAAATTTTTTGGTAATTAAGTAAACTACTTCCTAAACGGCGTATGAATTGCATTTCACTTTCATTATTCTTTGTTACGTCTTCTTGTATTTTCTGAAAAGTAGTCGTTAATTTTCGGTCTAATTTAGTCATGTACGATGTACAGTAAGTTGTAGTTGAATAAGCATCTAAAATGAATTGTGTATCTGTTTTTGCATACCATATATGTGGTACTTTTCTGGCAAATGCATTTGTCCACATATCATGTGGATGTCTCTTTAAGATTATGGCAGGACGAATGAGAAGAGATTGTAATAGTGTAAGATATGTTTCCGTACTTAAGTTATGATCTTCAAGAAACGCAGTATATGTTATGCAGTGGCTATATTTTTTTGTTTGTAGACTTTGGAAAAATTGTTTTGCTATGTTTTTTGTTATGTCATTCAAGTATTTTCTAAAGGTTCTAGTATTGTGGTCTTATCCATGGGTGGTAATGGAAAATTAAATCTGCAATGCGAGTTTGCGTGTTTTGTACATGTTTCCGTATGGTAGTGGGTTTGCATTTTTTCCAAATTCGTGTCAAGTAGTGCTAAATTTGTAGAGATGTATTTGTCTATAAATGTTTGTATTTCTTCATATGCACTTTTGCCATAAACAGGAGCATCCTTCACCCATAGCATAAAATGCACATGTTCGTTTCCATGGTTTTGAAATTCTATTACAAAGAAGAAGTATAAGACTTTTCCAAATAGCGTATTGTTAGTCAGCATCAATTTTTTGAATGCATTTATCCTGTGGTTAAAGTAACGGCTAGAGATTACTGGGTTTTTCCTTATAGTTGCATCGATGTTATCATCGTCAATGTTTTCACTATATCTTTTGTTTTTAGTAGGTAGAGCACATAGTGCATTGCATAGTGAGGGCCATAAGTGATCAACACTTGTTAGGGTAACAAAAAAAGTTGGTGCACCTAGTTGTCTTATCATTGCAAATATGTTCTTCCTAGTTTTTGCTAAATAATCAGGTGAAGTCTGGATGGTTTTTAAGCTTGTAAATCCTATTGACGATTTAAGGATGTTGGCCACCCCTGATATTTTTTTGGAAATAATTGGTAGTGAATATGCAAATGTTTAATTTGATTGGTGGAATGTTAATTCCTCATTGCTGGAACTCCTTCCTTCCTCTGCGCACAGATACGACCGCTTTTATTAAAGTTTTATTTGCCTCTTTACATTTTGACATCTGCTTCAGGTATTTTCTATCACCGCTGCTGTTGTGCACACCTGCATCCACCATAATAGGGAAAGCAGAAAACATCTACAGTCACTACCTCCTCTTCTTATCCGAAGTCTGAGCCATGCGTATTTCGGTCTTCCACTGCACATTGGAAGCACCCACAACCATTTCTACCTTCACATTCCCTCAGGGGCAGTAAACGATGGGTTCAACGTTCGATTCCCCCCAGACTCGCCTCTGCTCTGGTTACCCTCATAATCGCCACCAATGTTTCTGTCTCCTCTGTCTTAGACGATGCATTTTCAGACATCCCACAGACTCTATCAGGCATGCAGATTTAAATCAGGCAATTTCATCTTCAAATAGTTTCAGGGCTTTCTAATAATGAAACTGAAATTGCAGGCGCAGATAAAGGTCCGAGGATTCAAAAGCCAAAATCCAAGAAAGCGGAGTCCTGTACAACTAAGTGTGTGGTCACTTGTATCAGAGGAGGCGCTGGCTCTCCTGGTGAAGACCCCATCAACATCAGAAGGTGAATATCCTCCACACCCAAAAAAATTAAAACAAAGACCCACGAATCTTTGCGTTTTTTTTTAAAATAAGAAGTTATATGATTGGAATTTTGGGAAAATGCAGGCCTCTTGTAGTTTTCAAGGAAGGTTTCAGGACCAGGCTAGGACTTTATGACAAAGGGTATAGTCCTGTCAACAACTATTTGACAAAATGACCATGAGAAGAAATGAGGCTCTTATCACAGAATGCATATTGTTCCTCTTCTGCCAATAGATAAGCTCAGCTGAATAAGAAAATAAACGACCTTCAGCTCAGCCTCCCACCAAATTTAACATTTTCACCTGCATCGTAGAAGCCTCCGACCAAATAAGAGCTCACTGACATTGGAATTTGATAAACAAAGAAATCACTTATGTAGGTCATAGATGTTGGTCTAGAAAATGAAAAAGCTTAATAAATTAGAGGTAAATATAATTAGAGAGCGCATTAGCTAAACCATATTCATGTCCGGAATTGGCTCTCCAAGTTACTATTTTCGAGACTAAGGTCATGGCAGAATGGACATACTATTCAGATTGTGGCAGCTTTATGTGAATCTGTTAATTTCTTTCTGTCTTTCTTTCTTTCTTTGGTCAATCTTGTTTCGGTGACCAAGCTACATGATGCCATCTTAAGACATGAAATATATCTACAAAACGTTGCAATTGCTGAAACAATAACATCTGTGAAATTTGGGCAGTAAGTGAGGTCCATGATTTTCAAGTCTCTGCAACCGGCCACAAGTACAGAGATTCCTTCATCCATTACACTGCTACACTTACTTAAGCTCAGTTCCTGCAAAGACTTGTAGCTCTTTCCAATAGACTCCAGCCCTGAGCAAGAAATTTTACAGCCATCAAATTTAATCAACCGTAGAATTTCAAATTTTTGCAAACTTGCAAAAAGAACACTTCTGACCTGCTGCTCATCAAACACATAGATGCTTATTGAGATATCATATGGTTCAATAATTGAAATCATTTGTTCAAAGTTAAAAGAGTTGTCCCGTCATCGTTAGCTTGGTGTCATATTACTAACTAGAACACAATAGGCCAAGATAAGTTGTTGCATGGTGATTGATCCACTCGTAAGGGAAATTATACCAGAGCAACTCACATTCTGACACTTTGAAACATCACGGCTCTGTAAACAGAGAATCATCTACATATCACACTTATAATAGAAATTCTACAAAATCCCAACTATAATCCAGTATTGAAGTGTCAATGACGATGTGAACAAGCTACTCTGTATCAGTTACAAAATTAGATTAAAAAATGTGCAAAAAAGAAAACCCACTACCATCAGCCTTCATAGCTATTGCATTATCTAACCTGTTATTCTAAGTTCATTTGGTAAGCTTTAAAATCCAATAGAAAAATCGTTGCATACAATTTGCGAGTTTTTGGAATGTAAACCAGACACTTCTAATATCAAGTCAATAACTTCCTACGTACCTGTAATGATTTGCAGCCATCTGTAAGAATGTCAAGGCCTTCATCATCCACAGAGAGACACCCAACCAGTATTAAGGTCTCTGGGTAGACGAGCTGTGTTATGGAACCTATACATCTGTTTGTTATTTGCAACACATTGCACTAGATTAAGAGTATCCCTGAAATGATCACAAACTTGAGGAGTGAGGTTCTGCCACCTCAAACTACAATGTCAATGTATCCCCCATATCGCTCATTTATAGATGCATGCTCACTAATCATAAGAATCTCAATCTATTTGATCAAACAAGAGAAATTGTTACAATTTATGATGGAAGGAAGACCCGTCTGTGTTCGGCCACCGCCTTGTAAAGTCGTTGACTGCCAAAATTATTTGTTAGTTTCCAAGGCAACGGAGTATGTTAATATATCAAAATGATTGATTGCCAAAACCACTAAGTATAAAAACTAAGTGCAAAATTGTCTAAAGATTTAACATATCCGTTTGTATATGTAAATTTATTAGGTTAAGTTAGCAGAGCAAACAAACATATCTAATTTTTGCAATCATTTTAAAACAGAAACCACAAAAAGAAGAACAATTCGTGCAAAATTGTGTAACTGTATACCAAGTCTAAATGTCAGTGTGCAAACTCAGTTAAATTTGCAGAACATGCAACGATATGCAAAATCCAACATCGTTCGACACTGAAACTCAAAAATGTGAAAGATAGCGCAAACTTATTATAATGTTTAACTGAACCACACTATGCAAATTCAGTTTTAAGTTTGCAGTACAGTCAAACTGATGCAAATGTCAAAATTATTTAATGTCGAAACCCCAAAAAATGCAAAACTTCATTTTAGCCCAAAACGTAAATTTAGTTTATAAAGTGAAACAATTGCCAGAATAAAGGCCCAGGTTCAATTCCCACGGTGAACTGCCGGGCCAAACTTCCTGCAACAATTATGCAAAATCCAACATCGTTCGACACTGAAACTCAAAAATGTGAAAGATAACGCAAGCTTATTATAATGTTTGACTGAATCGCACTACGCAAATTCAGTTTTAAGTTTGCAGTACAGTCAAACTGATGCAAATGTCAAACTTATTTAATGTCGAAACCCCAAAAAATGCAAAACTTCATTTTAGCCCAAAACGTAAATTTAGTTTATAAAGTAAAGTAATTGCCAGAATAAATGCCCAGGTTCAATTCCCACGATGAACTGCTAGGCCAAACTTGCTGCAAATAAAAAATCTGAAGCCACAACCTTAATGAGAAGAATGCAACTAACTCTAAACTATGACATCATTGAGTTTGATTCTCAAATCATTGTCAAAGCGATGGAGGCCAAGGGAGTATGGAGCCCTGTCTAAACACAACCAACAAACAATGTAAAATATATCTGAACATTTACTCAATCCAAATGCAAATGGAAATGCAAGTAGCGTCAAAAAAGTACTGAATCCGACGGCAGATACAAATCCAAATCTCGCTCTTCAGTTTGTAGTACACAAAATAAATAAATAGTGAATGCTAAAATCCTAAACACCCTAGCAATTTGATATACCCATTTGACTATCAAGCGAATCAATAAAATGTAAAATACCTCTGCAGCAAGTTCTCACTACAAATTGTTGTGGAAAAGCATATATAGGTGTATAGAAAATTGCAAACCTACTAACCTTTAAGATGAGGTGATTCTTATGGTCTGATTGCCAATGTTTACGTAACAGCAACTGCAAACGTTTTGAAGATTGTACCTGAATATGACACAACAAATAAGAAAATGACATTAACCTATTGGTACATTAGCAATAACGCGTAATATGTACACCATGAATAGAAAACTATCTATATTTTGAAACAATTGAGGTAGATGTCAGTTTTTCCCACGCCGTGTGTTATAGGCTATTTCTATATCTAGAACAGGGGTTTATGATCAGACATAGAAGAAAGCAGGGGATGTCCATGACAATACATGAGAAGTGTGTGTGTGAGAGGGACAAGTGTATAATACTATACTCGTACAATTGTTAGTAGCTGGAGCCAAGTGCAGTAGGCCTAAGATCTGAAGGGCACTATTTAAGATGCAGGTAACATGACAGAAGTAAAAAGATATATCCACAGCATAGACATAGCATGGAAAATGAAATCAAGTAAATAAGGAGTATGTTATTATGTATACCACATCTAAAAATAAGATTAGTTTTTACATAGGAAATAATCTGTTGACAACATTGAAAGCAAAGTTGCACTAAATTTGACAATACTAAAAGCAATGTTGCATGAAATTCTGCAACAGTGAAAGAAAAATTCCATTCGATTTTGCATCCTTTCTCTTGTCTAGTCTAATTTTGGATTCTGAATCTAGCAATGTTACAGTGAATGAAACTGGTGCTATTGAATCACAACTTCAGTTTTTAGGTCCTTTAAAAAAACTCTGTTCTTAGGTAATCAGTGTGTGAAAATCTATTTATTCCAAGTTAGAGAGTGGAGGAAATCTCTGGTGGATGCAAGTGGTTTTCCACTTTTAATCAATGCATACCTATTCCCAGAAAATAAAAGAGTCATTTGTATTGATTAGTTTATTCACTTCATCATACAACATGGGCAATTATGACTTGGCCGCAGCCTAAAAACAACAAATCTGCCTTTTAATAATCCCCCAAACATGGTAACTTGCCTATTTTGTCTGCTCAGTCTCTTTGGCATTCTTTGAGCAAATAGCTTTCATACAAAATTAGGGGATTTGTCTTTTTATGCAATTAAATCTGGTTAAGGGATCAAAACGTAGAAGACCCAGAAGTTGCAGGGCTGGGGCAGCTAGCTAACCAGAGAAATGCAGAGCAAAAAAAAATGAAGGGGATTTGGAGGATATTTCCATATCCACGATGACAGAAGAGGCACTCAATAATCGATGGGGGTCAGAGATCCATACAACGGCTCCAATTTCACCGCACAACAGAGGAAAACAACAAAAAACCTACCAGTAATTGAACACAACCATGAAAACAGGAAATGAAAAGAAAACAAGAAGAGAAGCGTGCCTCAGCGTACTCACATCTTCCACAGTCATAGCCGCCTTTGTGGACAGATTCAAAACAAAATAAAAATGATATCTCCAGATCTGCAAGCTCCCGCAACAAACGTCCGATACAGTAAAAAAAACCTGCTTCTCTTCGACACTGCCATGTATACAGGTTGTTGCATGCAGGAGGCCAGGTGTGAATCTCAGAGCACAATAGCAGCCACCGCTGCAATGACCAGTAGGGAAAGAGTCACAGAAAATACCTTAGCTACATGTCAAAATAAAAGAGGCAAAGAAAACTTAATTAAACCCATCATATCTGCGGCAGACGGTGGAGGGAAATCAGACAATGAGGGAATAGGAATCAACCAATCATCGACGAGGGAATTTGAACATTTACCTACCCCTACCAATAGTTAAAGCAAATATTTACCAAAACATTAGCATATGTATATTGAACTGCACACCAAAACAAATTAATAGCAACATGCGAAAACATTAGTATCCTGCGCGGCAGGTACTAATAAAGAATAAACATAAAATGACATCGTAGCCTTCGCACAAGAAATAGAAAACCCTCATTCATGTTATGGTGTCATTCCACATTGGATGGTGGTATAGTGAGTTTGTAGGAAATCATATGCCCTACACTAAAGAAATGTTGTATCTTTCTAAAAATAGGCATGAAGGAGATGTGAGTTAGTAGTTCAACTAGGGAAGGAGGAAAATAACTACAAAATTTATAGTTTTTAACCTTTTTTAATATAAACTAGCAATGATAGTTAATCTTGAATTGACAAAAATGAAACAATGGCGTTCTCCCTCTACCCTAACCCTAGCAGCGTTGGCGCGACATGCTGGACTATGCGGAATGGATCTGAATCAATCTTAAGGGGATCGACTTCCTGATGACATGTAGATTCCTGTTTCAACCTCATCAATAATGTTGAGGGTTCATGGACTCCCCTATTATTACGTGCATGCACACCGACTGCGAGTTGGTGAACTTGCTGTTGATCAGTATCCCCCACCAACGTAATATTTGTTCCTTGACCAAGGTAGATGCTCAACCTCCCGATGACTTCTCTATGGATTTAAAAATCTTGGTCAACACTGATCTCAGAGTATCTACCCTTTTCCTCCAAATTCATTGACTTGTTTCTGGGTTTGAGATGCAATGTATTACTTCTCTTAAAATAGGTCTTAAACTTGGGTTCCTTTGGCCTCTCTTTTGCGTGAAAAATGCTTTTGAATGTAATCCCCTCTTGTTGCCTATGGGATAACCTAAGATTCTATGATATCTATGGTGGGATTATTAAAAGGAGGAGCTAGAGATCACAGTATCGTGGTGACCTTAAAGGAAGTGTTGTTCAAAAATGATACCCCACCCTTTACTTGGCTCCAATCATCCCCCCCTTAGACTTATCTATGTTGAGCAAGCTGTGGGATCCCCTTCGCTTGGAAATTATAGGTTCTAATTCCCTGAAATTTAAATATAACCTAGAAAAAAATGCCCTCATTTGCAGGTTTAATGGGGTTTGGCCTTAGACAAATGTTCTTATTCAACGGGTTCACTCGAACTGGACTAAAAATTAAGACCATTTTTTTTGTGCAAGAAGTTTCTTCATCATTTTTTTCTTGACACAAGAAGGATTATCAAAAGAGCCTTGAATGAGGGCCCGTGGTTTTGGGGTTCAGGTTGGGTTGTTAACCACCCCTTGGTTCCCTCACTTTGACTTGTGCTCTTATTTAATTTCGTGAGTTCCTGTTTGGGTGAGGCTAACCAATATCCCTCTCCATGTTCTACCTTGTAGCGGAGAAGGATATTACGAAATTGTTTATGGAAATTTATAACTCACATGATGACACAAGATTCCATGGTGGGTTGCTCACTTTTTTAAGAATATGCGTCTGAGGTTGATCTAAGCAAAGAGTACTGATCGGACAAAGATAACCCTCAAGATGGGTGATTTGTCACATGTTCAGCCCAATGACTATGAAAATACAACTTTCAAATGTAGAAATTGTAGGATGGCTAGGTTAACTTCAGTATTCTTGTCCTCATAAGAAAACCTAGCCTGCAAAGTAAAAAGCCTTCCAAGTATTGGAGCCCCCCCTGACGTCGATACGAGGAATCAGACACAAATATGGATTTTCAGGAAGCTAAGAGTTCCGAATCCACTGGTTGAGGCTCAAACTACTCCTATTGATTTAGGTGCTGCATATGGGTCAGCATGTAGTGTCAGCTCATTCGTGAGGAGAGATCCAATCCTAGGAAACAAGAGACCTCATGAATCTGATCACTTCTGACTCAGAAAAAGATGGCCCCTTCCCTCTGAATAAGGAATCACTGACAGTCAACCCTATGGTTTTGGCCATACATATCACGCTAGGTTCAGAGGAGCATTTTACATAAAATTGTCAGTTGGTGCAAACGAAGAAGGGAAAGAAGGGTGGGCTCTAATTCCATATCTTCTTCTCCCTCTTTCCCTTCTTCTACCTTTTATGTTGGTTACAATTCAGTGGTATCCACTTCTTCATTTGGAATCTCTATAAAGGTTTCATCATCTCTTCTCTTCCTTGTTATTCTCCTTGTTGCTTTCAGTTTTAGTTGTAAGTTTTCTTCTTTCTCTTCTTCTTCGTAGGGTTCACTGCTGACGATGTTGTTGAGACAACTTCCTCCCTAGTTGTTTTGGTTTCTTATACTTCCTTCCTTGTGTTTCTTGGGATTTCTCCTCTTACTTTTCTCTTCCCCTCTCTTCATTGTACAAGGTTGTGGGCCCTTTCAAAACCCACACTTTACCCTAATTCCAAAAATATAAACTAGCAATAAGACCATTGGTGCTTTTAGAAATTTGATACGAACAAGTTTATTCTTGTTTGAAAGATAATAATATATTGAGTATTGAGAGTGTTCAATAAATAATGTATTTCTTTCCTTTATTAAAATAAATCTTTTGGAAGAGTAAATATTTCATTTAATTTCCTTAGATCTTGAAGAGTTGTCTTCAATAATTAACACATCATCTATAAAATTTTATAAATTACACAAATACATTTAATGAGAAACTTGCAACAACAACATCATGTGACTTGAAGACATTGGAAAAGCTTTTGGAAACAAATTTTGGCAGTAAAATTTGCTCAAAATTTTAATAAGTTTATGCACATCAAGAAATTATTGCAATACATAGACTCATTCTTTGAGAATTTTAAAGTTCTTTTCACGAACACCATTTTGAGAAAATCATTTTTTAATAATTTTTTTCTTAAGAATATATATTTGTAGTATGTATGACTTCATGTTGGAATGAAATACGTGTTGAAGAAAAATATAAATTTGTAATGGATAATTAATGATATATATATATATATATATATATATATATATATATATATATATATATATATATATATAATTTATTAAAATTGTAACTTATAATAATTAGATTTGAAGTATTGATAAAGATATTTTTTCTTATTTCCTTTCATCTTGAGTTTAAAAAAAAAATCATATTTCATCTATATGCTTTCATATTTTACATATATATCTATAAGGACACTTGGAACTACAGGAGAAAATTATAAAAGCTCGTGGAAGTTAATCTTGTTTGTCAATTTTACTTATGAAATTTCAAGGGATTTTTAATAAACCCATTTGGTATACATCAAAAAATCATTATAATCTATGAGGCTAAATCTATTTGTAATATTTAAATCCTTCTCAATGATGACATTACATTAATGTATGTATTTTCTCTATTCTATGTTCCCATATTAACACAAGATGAAGTAATATTCTCAAAGATTGTAAATTTTTGTTTTACATCTCACAAGAAGATTTTCTTATAAGTTTCCAAAATCTGATAAAAAACTTATTGCAATCTAGGAGATGACATATATCGAGGCATTGATTTATAAAACTTCAAATAATAATATAGAACTACACTTTACCTTTATCATATAATCAATGCATTATATGAGATTACATTTCTTTGATGTATTTTTTCAAATAACCTACATGACATGTGCATACTTTAAATTTTAACATACACATATGTGGGCACTTGCAATTACAATATTATATTTTTAAAGAATCCATCTTTCAATTATTTTTTGATAGTTGACCATATCCTATTCCCTATTTTAAATCTTTTATTTCAAAAGTTGTCAAGGAATTCCCTATAACATAAGAGAGAAAAGGATTCCACATGAACATAAAGATGTGATTCTAAATAACCTTTATTTCCATATTAAAACCACCATTGATGCCCAATGTCAACTAAGGAGAGATCTAGAAAAACTCTTTTCTATACTAAAAATGTTTACCATTCACCTTGGAAAAGAAATAAATTGAAATTCTATGTGGTAATTGTTGGGCTCCTAAGCAAGGCCTAGGTTGAAGGATGGACACGCAAGAAGAAGGCACACAAGGCAAGGTTCTAGGAGGGTTTTAGAAGGACCGTGTTATGCACTGGCAGAACAAGGTCTTGAGACTTAGCCATATTTGGCGTATCAGGTAGGACACGAGAAAAGCATGACCTGACTGCGCATGCGGAGTGGATAAGGTGCCAGCCTAGTGACAGGTTGGCCTAGGAAGGAATATGCCCTACGATGGAAGCTTCTAGAAGACCATCATGGCAAAAGAGTGGAGAGCTCAGGCCTGGAGGAGCATGCTCCCATGGAGGACCACATCAAGACACTTGGTGATCAGATCTGAGGCCACAGAAAGGATGAGTTGGCACTTCAAGGGATGCCTATAAATACAAGCACCCACAGAAGAAATAGAATATAGAGTTAGTTTAGAGATCAATAGAGAGTGGAGCTCTACAGAAATGTCTGTAAGGAGTCATATTGGGTTGGGTAGATAAAATATAAGAGAAGGATGTATCAAGGGCTTGGGGTTATAAAATTTCTTTTTGAGAGCTAAAGGATATGGATCTAGTTATGATGCATGACTTCGGTCTGCCATAATGTGGTTCTCTGTAATGAATCTAATGAATGTAATGAGGTTACTAGTTTATATGAATATGATCAGTTCTTGGTTTGGATTCATACATGATTCTTCATAGTTCTTTTTCATGTATGTTTATAAGATGAATATGAATCCCTATGCATTTTCCTTTCTGTTTTGATTCAGTTCTTTAAGTCTGTTAAAGTATCTCTGTCTGTAATGATTGCAATGGTCTAGAGCCATTCTAAGCTCTATGATGTTTGCATGTCTCATTCCCACTCACTTTCTTTAAAGTTTGGATCATAGATGATGTTTTCCCACTCAACTCACATAAAAGAGAGACTCGGTGCCCGCGCATGCCTCGGGTGAGTGCCCAGCACCCGCTGGGTGATAGGCCAATGCGCATGGGATTCCCTTGTTCTTTGGTGGGTGTAAAAATGACTACATCTTGGTTCCATTTCTGGGACCTCTTTTTGAAGTTGTAGTGGGAAATAGCATACATCATGATCTATGCAATGAGTGATGATAGAGCATTTAACCTTGGAAAGTGTTGAATCATGGTTTAAGAGCATGGAGGATGAATTTTCTCAGAGATTCAACACTGGACCTGAGTTTGATACACGTAGATGGGTAGAAGAGAACCTCTACCATGATTTGTATGAACTTTTTTCTGTTGCTTCCCAGTAGAGCTGTATGAATGGCTCTCGGCATATGTGTCTAGATCAAGCTGGTATTATAGATCATGTGTGTGGACCCAAGAAGAGTACCAGAGGCTACAAGATGCAGATCTGACGTGGACTCGTGTTGTGGATCATTGGTGGAAAGGAGTACTGGCTAGCTACACTCTGGAGTACACTATTTCTACATATTCTTGTCTGGAAGTTGCTGAGTTTGAGTTTCTGTGGGAGCCCAGAGGATCATTTCTACGTGTTATTCCTCTGGAAATGAAGATCTTGATTGTTACCTTGAGTTTAGAGGCATTTCTGATGGCCGGCTAAACCATTCTGAGTGCTAGGTGAGGAAGCTAAGGTGGAGGAAGATGGAAGACATTGTGACGGAGAAAGAAAGGGAGGAGAGATGACTCAAGTATAGTGAAGCACGTGAAAGGGAGATTGCTAGACAATGTGAGGTTGCAAGTGTGATGGATATATGGAGGTAGATGTTGTGGGAAGGATTTGAGGTTCATGCAGAGGATGTGGAACCTGAGCAGTCTATGCTACCCCATCTTGGAAAGCACGTAAGAGAGACCCCTTTGGCTTCTGATGAGAGTTCGTCATGTGGAGAGAGAAGATTCATTGGCACGCATCTGAACCCACCTAGTGACCAAACCCTAGTGCTTGGTTTTCTAGATCAAGGAAGGAGTATCGCTGACCCAGTTGGTATCAGTGGAAGTGATAGATCTGCACCCAGGAGATACAATTTTTCATTTCCCACTTCTATGGCTACGCATACTATTCTAGTATTCAGAGGAATTTTTGGACAAGGAGAAAATATACAAGGCTTGGGTAACGCATCGGGGAGTGGTGCGGGACACACATCTGGTAGTGGCACAATCTCATAGACGGTTGGTGCATATTTTACTGGGGCGTTGGGGACCCTAGGCGCGACTGCTTCAGGCCCATTACTAGCTACTGGTGGATCTGGGGTCTTGGTGGAACTGGTGGATCTGGAGGCACAAGACCTGGTGGATCTAGTGGATCTGGATGGAGGGGGAAACACTAGAGGAATTCAAGGAATTGGATTAGGAGGACAAGGGCCCCAACCACCTCCTCAAGTATTCTTTGAGATGTCTTTACATTTTCCAGATTACATAGGTATTGAAGATGTTGCAGAACATGTTCACAAGTGTGAGTTGCTATGGCACACGAAGGGGATCAAAACCCCAGAGCGAAAGGCTAGTCAGTTTGCAACGACGTTGCAAGGGAGCGCGCATGACTGGTATAGGAAGTATGACCCCATCAGACGGTGGTAGATTACACTACTTTAAAAAATGCCTTCCTAGCAGAATTCCACATCCCTGAGTTTGAACAGAAGAGCATCAGTGCCCTTAAGGAGATTCAACAAGGAATGGCAGAGAGTGTGTGGGAGTATGATGCATGGTTTAAAACTCTCCTGTCAAAATTTTCATATGACATTCACCCTTCACAACATGCTCAATGGTTTTTTGGGGGGTTGATAACACATTTTAGATTTAGAAGAGCTTTATCTCATAAGACTTTCATAGACCCATGCGAGGCGTTAGAAGCTACCCTGTGCGTTGAAGCTATTGGGAGCATTGAAATTGGTGTTAGTCCATTTCTGGAGGCTCAAATCACTGCTATGGCTAAGCAGCTGGAAACATTTTCTGCAAACTCAACCCATGAGACTCGCAGTGGAATATGGTGTACAGATTGTGAAGTAGAGGGGCATGTCAAGGATAGTTTCCCCTAGAAGACAGTACGCGCCGTAGTAGTAGATTGTGAGATTTTTCATGGGGACCATGATGTGAGTAGATGTCCCTTGTTACAACACGTAATGCAGAAGAATGTATCTTGCTACTATAAGATCTACACCTCTACAACCCATGATACTAAGGATTGTAGGCTTATTGACCAGATCCATGAGGTGATTGATCATGGTGTGTGCCAGACCAGCATTACCAGTAGTTCTAAGGGTGATGATCACCATTATGAGGAGCGTATAGATGGAGGTGCGTGGAAGGGGATTTCGTGGAGGATTCTATGGTCATGGTAACCGCGGAGGAGGAAGAAGTGAGTTCCCATGTGGAACCTATTTTAATTGTGGGTCTACAGACCACTACAAGTGCGAGTGCCCAGATTTATTGTAGTGCTCATGGTGCGGGAAGAAGCACAAGTATGAGGAGTGTTCCCTGAGTTGTTTGAGCATATGAATCAGTAGCACCGAAAAGAAAGACAAGGGCACTACAATGGTAAGCATTAAGAAGGATGACACACAATGGATGCCATGGGTGACACGTGATGTAGGCTTGGAACCTGTTATGGTAACAACAAGAGTAGAGGCCACATGTGTAAAGGAAATGCCAAGGCAGAAGAACCTGGTTTCAAGGGAAGAAGTGGTACATGGGAAGTACCCAGACCCTATGCATCAAAAGGAGGTATATCAAGAAACCATGGATGTCATTCAGAGTTTACAAGGAGAAATCCAGTGTCTAAAGGAGAAGTCCAGGAGGGAGGAGCAAAGAAGGAAGGTCGAGGCACCAAAGGATGACCTAGATGAGGTCAAGGAAGTATGTAAAATGCTAAGGCAAGAGAATATTATTCCCTTGCTAGGAGCATGGTTGAGAGAGAAGGTACCACATGCCAGAGAAGAGTGTGAGAGGTAGGTCTTGCATGTAAACCTTCCCCCTCACAGCCTTGACTATGATAGGGAGATCATGTTAAATGTGGTCATGGATGGATGGCTCCTTAGTAATATCCTCATTGACACAGGCGTGGAGGTCAATGTTCTCACCTTGGATGCATGGCATCAGATGGGAAGACCTACATTACAGCCATCTTTGAATGTGTTGTATATGGAAAACAAAATGAAGGAAATTCCCATCAGTGTCTTAAAGGATGCAACTATCACCATTCAAGGGGCTAAGTTTACTGGGGACTTCGAAGTCTTGGTGCTCGCTGAGGCAGAAAATTTCCCAGCATTACTTGGGTGCCCATGGTGCTATAAGAACAATGTGGATCTTCGGTTCAACAAGGGATACATAAGCTTTGAAAATGAGGAGGAATGGGTCATCATACCCCTGGCTGATGGAAAATCAACACCCTATACTGAACCTTTGGGAGAAGAGGTCCTAGATAGAATATATGTGCACTCAATCAGGGATCCAGAGATAATTCATCCCACAAAGGAGTTATCTAGTTTGAGGATGCTCAGTCCCTAAGTGACACCACCAGTATAACATGTGATAATTGGGTGCATGGAACCTATGAGTTAATCGGATGACATTTGAGGGGATCGGTGAAAAAGGTGACAAAGGTGCGTATGGTCTGACACCTAGGAGGAAAGGAGCTACCTAAGTACTCAGGAGGAGCCTTCCCTGAGGTCTTTTTGCAGGAGATGGAAGCTCAGTGGAAGGAGGAAAATGAACGAAGGGGGATGTTAAGTTACGTCCTACTTGGAACTATTGTGCACTGGTGGGAAACACATCAGGATAATCTCTTGGAATGGTGTGAGGTGAGAATTTCCTTCTCTATAAGGTTTTGCAGGAGCAATGTGCCCATGGCTATAAAATACTACCATGGTAAAGAGACCACTTCCTTCCATATCCAAGCATGTGAGACAACCTAGATGGGAAGCGCAGAAGCATTTCCACCTTCATTATGGGTTCACAAGTTGTATTCCACCCTACAAGGTTGTGTGTATGCATGGTACATTCATTCTGAGACATGCCGCCAGACAGGGAATTGGCAAGAGTTAGCAGCTGATCTCATTCAAACATTTGAGTATCAGAGTACAAAACCCTTGGTGGATAAGGCATTGTAGGTTGTCAAGCACCTTACCATTGGGGATAGTGCCATGGCAGAAGATAGGCTACTAGAGTTGCTAGGTGAACTTGGCCTAGAGGCGCACTTTGAGAAAGAAGAAATAGAAGAGATACAACTTGAGTGTGCATGTTTGGAAAAAGAAAAAGGAAAGATGGTGTATGTGATTGATGGTGAAGAAGTAGAAAACTTGGATGTTGACCATTCTGTAGGGATGCGCGAGGTGGTAGACAGTTCTGATGAATGGGCACACATGCCTATCATGAGCCTTTAAAGACAAAGAAGGTTAACATTGGCTCAGAAGAAGAGCCTAAAGAGGCTATCATCGGAGACTATTGGTCGGAGAAAGAAGTCTCTAAGATCATTGATCTTTTACGTGAGTTTGAGGATTTATTCCCGTGTAGGGTATCATGAACTCAAAGGCATTCACCATTCCTTGGGGGAAATGAGAATTAAGTTGAAGGAAGGTGCACACCCGGTCTAGAAGAGACCATACCGAATGAATCCTAACCTGTGCGTGAAGGTCAAGGAGGAAATAGATAAGATGATAGCATCAGGCATTATTGAAGTTGTTGAAGAGTCAGAATGGATAAGTCCAATGGTAATTAGCATCAAGAAGGATGGAAGGATAAGGATCTATGTTGATTACAGGGACCTGAATGTAGTGTGTATCATTGATCCTTTCCCAACCCCATTCACTGAAGAAATATTAGAGGGAGTGGCAGGGCACGAGGTCTATTCTTTCACAGATGGATTCTCAGGCTATCACCAGGTAAGGATCGCAAAGGAGGACCAAAGGAAGATGACTTTCACCACTGAGTGGGGAATTTTTTCCTATACAGTCATGTCATTTGGGTTGAAGAATGCACCTGCTGTGTTCTCACGCATTGTGGTACAAGCTTTCCAGGACTTCATCCATAAATTCCTTCAAGTCTACCTAGATGATTGGACAATATATGGGTTAGTGAAGGACCATTGTGACAACTTAAGGCTGATGTTTGAAAGGTGTCGGTAGTTGAGGATATCCCTCAACATTAAGAAATGTGTCTTTGCTACCCCATTTGGAACATTATTGGGGCACATCATATGTAAGGAGGGCCTACTAGTAGATCCCACAAAAGTTGCAGTAATTGTGGGATTGAGGGAGCCTACTAGTCAAAGCGCAGTGTGTGGATTTCTTGGGCATATGGGGTACTACAGAAAGTTCATCAAGGGATATGCCAAGATCATCGTGCCTTTAGAAGAGTTTCTTAGACAAAAAAGTTCCTTTCATTAGGGAGAGGCACAACAGAAGGCATTTGACACTTTGAAGGATAGGCTTGTCACCGCGCCCATCCTACATTTCCCTTCTTGGGATAAGCCTTTCCATGTTCATGTGGATGCCTCAGGAACTACCATTGGAGTAGTACTTGCACAGCCTAGTGAAGGGATTTTTGATCATCCTTTGTGCTTTGCAAGCAGGAAATTGACACCAGTAGAGTAGAATTATACTACAACTGAGTGCGAGGCATTGTCAATGATCTACACACTTCACAAGTTCAGACAATATTTGTTGGCAACTCCATTTATATTTTACACTGACCATATGGCATTGAAATACTTGGTGAACAAGCCCATTCTACAAGGGCACATATGTCGGTGGGTACTATTGTTCCAAGAATTCAAGTTCATGGTGGTTGTCAAACTAGGAAAAAGTAATTCATGGACCTGATCATTTGTCTAGAATCGATTCAGGGGAGGATGCACAAAGCATTGAGGATACCATGCCAGATGCACAACTATTTAGGTTATGATGTGCCCTCAGACTTAGAAGATATTGTGGTATTCCTTAAAATAGGTGTGGTGCCAGTCGGAATGAAGGCCTTGGAGAGGAAGAAGTTGGCCATACGTGCTGCCCCTACATGCTAATTAGTGGAGATCTATACAAAATGGGTCATGATGAGGTTCTACACCATTGCATGCTAAAACATGAGAGAATTAAAATTATGGAAGAAGTGCATGGTGGGATTGTAGGAAGACACTATGTGGGAAATGTAACCATGTGGAAGATACTACTCACAGGGCTCTGGTGGGAGACCATTTATCAAGATTGCATTGAGTTTTGCAAGGCCTGTGACCATTGCCAGCACCTTGGAAAACCTGGAAAAAGGGATGAAATGCCCTTGTGACCAATAGCCAACACGTAGAACCATTTGAGAAGTGGGCTATCAAATTTTTCAGACCAATCTCACCAGTGGCGTGAAGGACTGGTTCGTGGTATATCCTCACTTGCACTGATTATTTGACAAGGTGGGTAGAGGCAACACCTACAAAGGATTGTACAGTGGCTACCACTACTATATTTTTATGGGAAAACATAATCAGTAGGTATGGATGCCCATTGAGTTTGACAAGTGATAGAGGTACGCACTTCCTCAATGAAATGGTCAGGATTCTGTTATCAGAATTCATGGTGGCCCATCATAAAACTACTCCCTATCACCCTCAAGAAAATGGAACTGTTGAGGCATTTAACAAAATACTTAGTCACACATTGACTAAGATCTGTGATGTTGGTAGACAGGATTGGGATGACAAAGTATCAGCCATTCTTTGGGCATATAGGACAACCTACAAGAGGTTGAATAAGGCCACACCATTTCAATTGGTGTTTGGCATGGAGGCTGTCCTACCAGTTGAATTCATGTTACCTTCTCTGTGTATAGTACGCGCAGGAGAATTGGCTGATGAACAAGCACTGGAAGAAAGAATTGACAAGTTAATACAATTGGACAAAAGACGATCACTCGTCGGGTAGAGCCAGAAGATGGAAAAAGCAAAACAAAAGGCATGACATGATTGTCACATTAAGAAAAAAAAGTTTGAGGTTGGGAAGATGGTCTTACTATATGATTCAAAGTTTCTGTGCCATCCTAGGAAGTTGAAAGTCCATTGGTTGGGTCCCTACATCATCTCGTACATCCTTGATTCAGGCACGTGCCAGTTGCAAGCGCTGGATGGGATGAGATTACTAGGACACTTCAATGGGAGTAGGCTGAAGCCCTACTATAAATAAGTCTTCTTGGTGTTTGTAAATAAGGTAGTATTGCCAGTTAGTTTAGGATTTCCCTTAATGCTTTCTCTTTTCTTGTGTTTCCCTTTCTCATTGTTGTTTTGTGTTGAGCCTTGGGCGCTAGTAATCTCATTACTTTTTGAAGGTTGTAACTGCGTAGAGGATTGCACATCATTTTAGTGTGGGGTGGAGTAAGCTGGAAGAAATTAGTGTGAAGTGCCAGGAAGGATTGCGTTGGAAAGCCCGGTTGGATGGCCCTAGGAAAGGAAATGCATGAGAGGAAAGGTGAAAAAGGATGGTTGGTGTTAGGATAAGGCTACATTGTGGATCCACGTATAAGATTGGAAGAAGCACAAAAGAAACATGAGGTAGGTGAGAGAAAAAATCATGACGGAAGTACCTTCAGCATTGGTGATGCACACACAAGAGTCTCCTGTCAAGATGGATTTGTTACGTACCAGAAGGTTGGGGAATTATCTGCATAGGATTGGGCGTGAGTGAAAGTGCTAAAGTCAGACTTTGTTGAAAAATATGCATTAAGTGTTGAAGTATGGTGGTAGGTAAGGTAGAATTTAATGTTAAAAAGTGGGAAAAACTATAAATAGAAGGTTGGACACTTCATTATTTACATTGTGAATACAAAGAAGGAAGAGCTTTTGTGAACTAGGGTTTCCAGAGTTGATCTGTGTGAAGAAAAATTGGAGAATTTAACTATGAGTGACTAGTTTGGATCTTCGAACCAGGAGGGGAATAGTTCACGGGCATGGAGAAAGTTGTGGAGAAGCACCGTCTTGTGAAGGGGATATTCCAGTGAGGGTTCGTCAGCTAAGGCAGGGGTTGGAAAGGAGTTTCTTCACAAGTTCTAGATCTGAACTTGGAAAGGATAGAAAAGTAGAGCAAGAGAAGTTGAAGTGAAAAGATAACCTACATAATGGCACCCAAGAAACTAGCTATAACACCTAAGAAGGGAAATGGCAAGGGAAAACAACAAGAAACCACCGCAAGTACCAATGAAGAATGGTATGCAGAAATGCAGTACCCAGATGGGATTTTTCTTAGAAAGGAATGGGAGTCCCATTTAAGAAACATGACAGTAAGCGATTATAACCATCGCACAAATATGAATGAAAAGGAAATGGTGCTGGAGTTAGTGCTCCTGACAAACAAAAGGATGCCAGAAGGATTGCCTATTTAGAGAGACGAAGAAAAAGTGAAGTTGGAGAAGGTGGGATTATTGCAACTCTATGAGTTGCCCTACTTTGGGAAGCCTAAGCACCTCTATCAGTGGCTGATGTCATGCGTACATGAAGATCACTTTCACTTCGCAAGATGTAAGATGCGCATAACCCCTCAGCTGATTTCAAGATTCACAGGTCTCATCTGTGAAGGAGATAGTATAGAGGATGACCTATGTGACAAAGAATCCATCAAAGAAACCATCACCGCTTATGCATACAAGAAAGGGTCAATGTACTTTGATATTACAGATATCCAAGATCCGATGATGAGAATGGCTACGTGCCTGGTAACCAAACTTAACGACCAAGAGAGGTGGATGCAAGTGAACAAATCATGGCTCAATGTTTGCAGAAGGATATCAGAGGGTGCCATCTACAACTTATCTGTGTACATTGTGGATGAGATCATCAACAGCACATGCAGGAGGGTGACAAGATACTTTTCGGCAATGTCCTCTTACTTATTGTGTTTTTAGAGACTGGAGTGCCAAATGGGGAAGATAAGTTCGGTTGGGAATACCCAGAGGAAGACCCCTCGCCCGCAAAGAGATTTGAGAAATATACTTGCGATAGCATGACGACCGTTCATAAGGTGCATCTTGAGAAATGGTATATGCACTTGAGGAATGCATTCGGGGCAGAGTGGAGGATCCTAGAACAACTACCAAAGCTCACAGAAGGAGAAGTTGAATTCGTAGTATACCAACACTTCTGCATTGGAAGATTTCAGTTGGTGGATGAAAACATGAGCCCTTGGTGTAAACTTCCATTTTCTTTCACCACTCAGTACTTCCAGGTGGGGGTAAATAGATTCAAGGAATCCAAGAAACTGAAGTTTGACCTTGGAAGTTTGGATCGGGACCACAGGGAGATGCGCAGGACGTTGGTCTACCCCAACAAGCGTGCATACGTGGAAAAGTATGTATCACATGAAATTCAGATGATAAAACCCATGACTCTTCCTATTGCAGGGGGGTCCACGGTGTGGGTATACCTTCACATAAGGCCCAAGTTTGAGAAGGGCACTTATCTTGAAAATGAGATAGCTATACCTGAGGACCTAATAGGTAGGAAGAATACCACACCCAAGAAAAAGGAGATAGAAGAAATAAAGAAGAAGGCACCTAGTGTCCAAGATACTCAAGCGGTGGGCACCCTGGGAACAAGTGCTAGAACAAGTACTTACACACGTAGGAAGAGGTCTCCAGTCAGAGAGGAGGTGCCAGAGAAAGGAAAGATTATTTCAGAGGATAAATCACTAGAGGAGGAAGAGAAAGCAGAATCTCCTATACTGGAATCCCCAGTTAGGAAGAAATAAAAGGTGATGGAGGAAGCTGACTCAGAGGAAACAAAGAGCTTGGAGAAATACATAGGTGAGAGGGATGACGATGAAGAAGATGATCCTGAAGGGGACCAAGAACCACTTGTTTTCAGCATGCATGATTCAGAAGAAGAAGGAAAAGAGGAGAAGAATGACTATCACTTTGTGTGAAGGAAGGGCATCCAGGAGGAGGAGGGCACCCAAGACATGGAAGGAGGTGAAGAGGTTAGCACAAAGAGTCAGAGGACTCCAAACCTCATGCAAGATGAAGTAAACAAGGTGGTAGAAAGAGAAGCGATGAAAATCATTGAAGCCTTGGTAGAACAAGAATTGGAGTGCAACGCTGATATAGTGATGAAGGAAGATAAGGAAGAAAGTGTAGGGAAAGATCAAGGCAGTGTGGGAGGCCCCAGCCTAATAGTAACTATTCCTAAAGGCATGCGCACAGGCAAAAAGTGCATGGAGATGAAAATACCAAGAATGGACTACATTGATGATCACAACAAGGTGTTGCGTGCGTGCTTCCAAAGCACAGTCCCAACAGATCAACTCTTGGAAATGAATTCGTTTGATGAAGAAGGTGCATACCCTCGGATGAGGAAAATGATTTCATGGGAAATTGAGTCCCACATCAACGAGCCAGAGTTTGAGGTAAGCCAAGGAGCACTAATGAAGATGCCTGAGTCAAAAGGAGATAACCCCTTGGTAAGCGCTCAACAGCTTTCAGATGAACAAGTCTGCAATGCTTTAAATAAGGTCTTGGTTGAGCTGGAAGCCAGGTTATTTGGAAGGAATGACAGGGTAAAATTTCTAGAGGCAGAGCTAGAAAAGAAGGAAGAAGAGCTAGAAGAGAGAACCAAGAACTTGAAGCAAGAGGAACTAATTAGCATGCAGCTAAAGGGTGAACTTAGGGAAGAAAAGGAAAGGGTACGCGATGTATATAAGAAGGTAGAATCCATCACAGATGCCATTTTTTTGAAGCATCTGGACCTAGCACCACCCATGTAGAAGTATGGATCTTCCCTTGAGTGCCTTGAAGACTTAACGCACATCCTCACCATGGAAAGGCAACCTCTGGCCTTAGAATCCATGGAAGAAGTAGCAACGCGCCTGGAGAAGGAGGAAAAATTAAAGGTTGTAGCAATCATTTCTGAGTACAACAAGGTTCTTGCTGATGTGAAAATCACTACCCATACTGTTGAGGCCATGTATGATAGTTGCGCAAACAGAGATAAAGTGGCAAGCATTCTGGTCGCCACTCATGAGGTAGAGCTCAAGGAATTCCAGGAGAAGAACAAAGGAAAAAGAGTAGAGTGGGAAAGGATCCTGGCTGAGGTTGAGAAGAAGTCAGAAGCTATTGAAACCTTACGAGGTTCAATTAAAAACTAGCTGAAGGAGTTGTACCCATAGATTACAAGAAGGATGGATGCGCTTGAGGACGTGGGCAAGGAACTGGAAGGAATGGTTGAGACATTGAACACTCGAGGAAATGGACTGGGTTTTGGGGAAGTAAGCACCCTAGTCGGCGACCTATGTTAGAGAGCGCAAAATGAAGTCGATGCCTAGAACAAGTTGGAGGTTGACTTACAAAGAAACTTTCCTATCTTGTTGCAATAATGACAACACTTCCTCATTCTTTCATTTTTTCCCCAATTCTTCATTCCCTTATTCTTTTTCCAAGGTGTTAAGCCTATTGTAATTCTTTCTTTAAAGAAGTGTTCCCATGGGTGGAGAACAGGTAAAGTGTGGGGTGATGTTGGGCCCCTAAAATATTGGCTAAGTACACAAAGGCACATGGGCACGCAAGGCCTAGGTTGAAGGATGGGCATGCAAGAAGAAGGCACGCAAGGAAAGGTTCTAGGAGGGTTTTAGAAGGGCCATGTTACACACCAGTAGACAAGGTCTTGGACTTAGCTTTATTTGGTCGTCTTGGGTAGAACACGAGAAAAGTATGACCTGAACTGTGCATGATGAATGGATAAGGTGCCAACCTGGTGATAGGTTGGCCTAGGAAGGAATATACCCTGTGATGGAAGCTTCTAGAAGACCATCATGGAAAAGAGTGGAGATCTCAGGCCTAGAGGAGCATGCTCCCATGGAGGACCACATCTGGACACTTGGTGATGGATCTGAAGCCTTAGAAAGGTGAGTTGGTAATTCAAGCGGCCTATAAATACAAGCATCCGTAGAAGAAAAGAGATATAGAGAGATCGTTAGAGAGCGGAGCTCTGCAGAAATGCCGCGAGGAGTCATATTGGGTTGGGTAGATGAAATATAGGAGAAGGATGTATCAAGGGCTTGTGGTTATGAAATTTATTTTTGAGAGCTAAAGGATATGGATCTAGTTATGATGCATGACTTCGGTCTGCCATACTGCGATGTTCTGTAATGAATCTAATGAATGTAATAAGGTTACCAACTTATTTGAATATGATCCTTCTTGGTTTGGATTCATGCATGTTTCTTCATAGTTATTTTTCATATATGTTTATAATATGAATATGAATCCCTATGCATTTTCCTTTCTTTTTTGATTCAGTCCTTAAGGTCTGTTAAATTATCTCTGTCGGTAACGACTGCAATGATCTAGAGCTGTTCTGAGCTCTATGATGTTTGCATGTCTCATTTCCACTCATTTTATTTAAAGTTTGGATCATAGATGATGTTTTCCTGCTCAACTCACATAAAAGAGAGACTCAGACCCGCGTGTGCCTCGGGTGAGCGCCCAACGCCCGCTGGGTGATAGGCCGACGTGCATGGGATTCCCTTGTTCTTTAAAGAAGAATATCATGTAATGAAATTTTTACTGATGATGGTCATCCCCTTGTATAGTCTTAATAATCGTAGTCATATTGTTTTAGGGTCTTTACCAAAGAATGACTCTATAATCATGAAATTCAAAGAACTAAAATTTTTGGGCACCATATACATCATCCAAATTTTAAAGGATACAATCTCTTTATATCAAAATTTTAACCATATCAAATCCTGTTTGAGGCTCTTAGAGACAAATTTTGTATTTAAACCATTATTTCTCCTTGGTATTAATGCTCTCATAATTATTATTTTTATATAGATTTTATGCCTCTTCGTATTTCTTTGCAGATAATAAAATTACCCTTCTATTCACATTTAAATAGGATGCAAATAAATCAAGAAGAATGGGAGAAAATAATTAAAAATAATAAATAAGATGTGTTAGGACTGTTTGTCATACCCTTCATTTTTCATTATTATTGTAATATATGTTACAACCACATATGTTTTGTAAGTCATCCCTTGAGCTATTAAGAATAATCCCACTTGCATTAGTATTAGTAGTTTCTAGAATAGATGGAATGCTTAGGCCTGAGAAAGGGATCCATGAATATTATTCTATTGATATTTATTAAAGGAGGTTTCCCCCTCAAATGTTCCTACCATCTGGTAATGTGATTTCTATCTTTCAATTTTTTTTCATGCAAATGTTGAACAAGAAAATTTAAATTTTTTTAGTATGACAACGATACCCCTATGTCAATGTTTTTCCAATTTTACCTTTCTCAGACACTCCAGGTCTACCCATCCTTAGAACTGACCTTACCCAGTCAGTCTCGTGACATCCCAGTGTTTATTAACTCATTCCCCTTGGTGAATTAGGAAATTCAAGTCAATCCCCCTAGGTGATTTCAGGAGTTCTCGAAAACTACTATTTTTGGGCAGTGTTGGAAAGGACTACCCCTGGCCTTCGTAAGACTAATGCAACCCCTTGGAGTGAAATGAAGGATCCAAATCAAACAAAAAGGTGAATTGAAGGTATAGTAACATCATGGAGTTGATTTTTGGATATTAAAGAAATATTTTGAATATTTGGGGCATTTTCATCAAAAATAGGATTCCCAAGCCCATGCATTACACAGGGCCAAAAAGGTACTAAAATTTAGGAAGTGATTAAAGGAGCTTCGAGTGGAGTTAGGAGAAAAAAATATCATCATAAAGGGAATTGAAATCCCTACAATATAATGAAATCAATTTTTTCACAACACCTTGGCGCAATACATCTGCAGGAAGTTTTTATCATGCATAGGTAAGGGAAAAAATCAAAACTCCAATTTTTTAGGGATTAAGTGGAGGATTAAAGATATGACACCTTAACCATTGGATTCAAAAGGCCATTTTCAGTCAATTTCATATAAAATTTCACCAAAACCATCCATCGGGAGCTCAAGATATCATCGTTTCAAGTTTCCCTCAAAGGTAAGATTCTCATAGTTAGTCAAATTTCAATGAGGACACGTGTTAGCTCCAGGAGCCTGGCATAATTTCATGTCCCTTTTATCCCTCAAGATAAGGGACGTGAGGGACATTAAAATGTTCCCATCCCCAATAAGCCCTCTGGTCACACATGGAACCTCCCAAATTGTCGATTTAGCCCCCAGGTGCTTGTTGGAGCTCATTCCTTCACTCGCTCAGATCATGACAAGTTTCAAAACTAGGTGCATGGTAAGTGCACAAAGTTGGAGGGCCAAAAGGGGGTCAAAAAGGGACACCTTTTTCTTGAAATCAACTAAACTTGAACTTTATCAAATAATTTGGCATGCCTATGCTCAAAATTTGACAAAGTGATAAGAATAAGTATTGTAGAGCTCAGAATCTAGTTTCTAAACTACTTTTTTTAAGAAAATGGTTGAGATTAAGAGGCTCAAATTTGTTGCGCACACAAAGTATGTTTATTTTTGTGTAAAAAATATAAGAACCTATTATGTGTGCGCCCCCCCCCATTTTGAGTTGTATATAATTTTTGTTTAAATCCCTTTGGTAGAAAGTTAGCTAAGACCATGTACGAGGTACCACTAATTTTTCATAATTTTTGGATGAATATATATATATAAATTTTTATTTTTCATATTACACATCCTGAAAATGAAAAATTTGTGTGTGCACCCCTATAACTTTGAGAAAAACATAGTCATTTTTTTAGTTTTTTTGAGTGCATGTAGAATGGAGTTTAGAAAAAACCACTTTTTTTTTTAATTTTGTTGAAAAATCATAAATTGTGCACCAAAACAAATGCATAGGTTTTTGCAAGAAAATAAGGCACTAGTAAAATAAATTATGGATGAAAGCCTTAAACTAATTAGATTTTAGAAATAATTATTTCGTCATTAAGGTAAAAACTAGATTTTTTTAATAATGGCAAATAGTTTTTTGAAAGGGACTATACCCTTGAATACAAAAAAAGGCCTTTAAGCCGGAATAAGAGTGAGAAACATAGCAGGACTAACCAAGTCCAGGTAATACAATGAAATTCCACGTAGCCCAGAAACAGCTACACAAGCGAGACTTAACAGCAAAACAACAGTAAAAAAACAGTAACCCGACAGCCAAGAAATAGTAAGAATAATAAAAGAGAGCAGTAGAAGCATGCAGGACTACTTCTTGGCTGCTTGATCAACACTGATCTTGACTTTTTTCCAAGCATGAAACATACCCAAAGCAGTCATGTGGGCAGCATCCGTCTTATCGAGCTCCTCGATGGTTATTTTTCTCTCTTTTTCATTGCCCCAAAGTGCAGCCGGGACACCGCTGAGGTTGGAAACACTTTTGGCATGCCCCACGATGAATTCCTCAATGGCCCTAAAGGTGGCAATGTTGTAATCATGCCTAGTCTTAGCCTTCCCAAGGCGGGAGTCCAAGGAGGTCAGCTTTTTATATATGTCTTCAATCTGACTATTGTCAATGCTCCCTTCCCCCTCCATGCTTTTCTTACCTTTTTGCTTAGCTAGGTTTTTGACCTCATTCTTCAGCATTTTTATCTCAGCCTCTAAGGCCTCCAGTCTCTTGGAAGGGTTATCCATCTGTGCTTCCCGGGGACTGGCACTACTTATGTTTAGCAGGTCACGTGCAATGTCAAGATCAAGAGGCTCTTTCCCTGCTGCAAGAGTCTCAAGGTTGAGTCTCCTAGAAGCCCTAGTGAGTGGACGTTTAGAGGTAGAGGCGAGGTGGGTGGCAGGAGGAGCAGTAGGAGGAATAGAAGGAGAAACATGTGCAACCGGCAAGGGGGTAGCAGCACCGATGGCAGGGGCAGCAGCAAGGTAAAAACTAGATTGACATCATAGTATAATTTATTTTTGAATATTACATTTTAATGCATGAGATATTGGGGTGCACACGTGAAATTTTTATGTTTTTCTGTCAAACACGGTTTTAATCATGCAATACACACGTGAAATTTTTATGTTTTTCTGTCAAACACGGTTTTAATCATGCAATACATAGTCTGAACCTTTGGTTTAGAAATCCAAGCCTTTGGATTGGGTATTCCAAACCCCAACAAGATGAAACGTGAGTTGTTAGGATAATAATTATGCATTGTATTTTCATAGGTAATAATTTGTGATAACTTATTATATTGTTAAAACATTGTTGTCCAATATGTATAAATATTGCAGCACATCTTTTGTAAAATGATTTTGATTATTAATAAAATATTACAGGCTTTCGTCCCTATTTTACATTTGGTACCAGAGTTGGTTGAAGCTCCTGGAAAGGTTGGAGAAAGGTTGCAGAGGAAGAAAAATTGGAGAAGAAATCTGCATCATTAGAGAGCCAGTGCTGCCTCCAGCAGCTTCCCAGATCTCCATGCAGTCCCACAACCTTCTGTGTGATATCCAGGTAAATGTAAAGCAATTTTTTTTTCCTTGGTGCCCTCTGCACCAGGAAAATTTTCTTCCTAGCACTCACAAAATTTAAAAAAAAAAATATCATTTTTTCCAATTAGGGGTTTTGTCTCTAAATATTTTAGAATAGATAATTTATTTATACTATCAAATTTAGCAGTCTAGATTTCAAGTTTCAGGTGGAGATTCCTCTCATTGAGCATCCACAGAGCTCTGACCATTCTCATTCTGATCATTAACTGAGTTTGCATTGTGAGGCTTGGGTGATTCACATTGAGTTGAGCCTTGAGGAGTTAAAAAGTTGCATAAGAACCATTGATTTGAGCTTCATCCAACAGATTATCAACTGAGTTACCTTTTGGATTAAGTGAATGAATCAAGAGCCATGTTCATTGTGTCAATATTGGAGTTGATTTGCTATCCCATTGGATCTTGACAATGAGCCCATCATTAGATCTGAGCCCCAAGGCATCTCACAGACCAAGCCCTAGTTCAAAGGCCAAACTAAACCTGGTCTATTCAAATTACCAACCCTACTCCATTGAAAACAGAGCCAAACAAAGTTGATGTTTAGTCAAGATTTGAAAATAAAAATACAAATGAATCAAGACACCAATCAACAAATCAAAAAGAAGTAAAAAAATAAATATTGGGCCAAGCCTCCTGCAGTCTGAACGAGAGGTTCCAAATGTTCTGATCGATCCATATCAACAGACCACATCCATTGCAAAAACCAAACACAAAGCAAAGAAAAAAAATGGTGGAAACATTACAAAAATGGCAAAGAAAATAAAAAAAATGGGAGGACAAATCAAAAACAAAATGCAAAGCCAAACATGTGAAAAGAAAAGCAAAAGATCCAGCATTTTAAAAACCTAAACCCTAAATTCCATCCAGTAGC
The DNA here is from genome assembly GCA_019776745.2 of Taxus chinensis. Taxonomy (NCBI): domain Eukaryota; kingdom Viridiplantae; phylum Streptophyta; class Pinopsida; order Cupressales; family Taxaceae; genus Taxus; species Taxus chinensis. The sequence goes on from CM034157.1 coordinate 89,027,846, forward strand.
CATGTGGAGCCTCCATCTGCCACGTTGCATTTAAAAAAAAAGGTTCAGCCAGTTGTTTTGATTTTAAATAAAATGCTTCATTTATTGCATAAGCACATTGAAGCACTAGTGGATAAGTGAAAGTCTTGGGTGTGGAAGGTTTGGGGTTCGACCCCACCCCAACTCATTTTTTAAAACAATTGACATTTAGTGGAAAATTTGGAAAAACTTTGCCAACTTTGGAGGAAAAATTTAGTGGAAAAACCTCACTAAAGCCTTAGTTATAACTAAATAGGCCACTAAAATTTTAGTGAGGAAAACCCTATTTTAGGGAAAAATTTTTTTTCTCCAAAATTGCTTATTTTTTATTTTGGACAATTTTTTTTCCAAAGGAGGGGTAGCTAAAACTTCATTTTGATCCACTTTTTTACGGTTTTTTTCTCACAAAGCCGTATTGGGCTCTGGAGGCCACCAGGGCCCCGAAAAATAAAAAACAATTTACCTACCATTCAATTTTTCAATTTTTTTGAATGTAATTGTATACTTCAGTATATTGTACTAATTTGTAGGTTTCCATAGTCAACCACAAACATTGTAACTACTCAAAAACTGGCAGAGAATTGTAATAAAAAATAGTGAAATTTGGTTCTAAAACACTCACGAGATCCTAGATCTCATTCGCAGTGTTCGGTATAAACAGTGCCTCTAGGAAGTGCTTACGGGTAAAGTCATCGTGACTACTACTGCACTTAACACCTAATATAGCTACAACAACGTCATCTGGGCATCAACCCTTTAAATCGACGGGGAGTAATAAGGACACAGTGCACACACTATGAGCCATCCCATCCATCTGTGAATGATTGCATGACTTAAATCTGGACTGAGAAATTATCTGAGTATATAGCAAAGTTACACGTGCGTATGAGGATATTTCTTTGAGCCGGTGTCAATAATCACACAGACCCCTTTCAGTATTGTCTTGGTACCACGTATATCAAATTCTTTCATGTACGTTAATGCCTCTTTCACGTACCACCAGGTATATAGAAAGGGTGAGCTTCTTCCACGTACCGATGGGTATATCAGAAGGGCACGTATATAGAAAGGTTTGGTATATCAGACTGACGGTATATAGATTGGGAGACCTTATACCCAGAGTGATAAGAGCCTAACCCTATCAGTGATTCTACAAAATGGGCACCAATGCCCCCAAATTATTTCTTCCAGATTCACAACTACTCAGAGGAAACAACTATGCTGCATGGAAGACAAAAATCAAGACACAACTTGAGTTTGAAGAGATCTGGCCTGTTGTGAATGGTACTCTAACCAGATCAACTACTGATACAACACAACAATGATAGTTTGATAGATCAGATCAGAAGGCCAAGCTCATCATCTTGTTTGGAGTGTCTGATGATGTGCAACCCCACATTCGAGATGCCAAAACAACCAAAGAAGTGTGGGATAAGTTGAGCATGGTATATGAGGCCAAAAACAAGAATGTCATACTGAATTTGTAGAGTCAGTTACACACACTGAAGTTTAAGAAAAATGAGAAAATTGAAGCTTTCTTGAGAAGAGTTGCAGAGTTGAGGGCTTCACTTCTATCCCTAGGAGAAGGTCACTGATGATGCTATTGTTCCCAATGTTCTGAGAGGACTCCCTTCTTCATACCACATTTTTGTGACAACACTAAAATTTTCAGATACGACAATGATTTTTGACAAGTTGGTAAACCTACTACAACAAGAGGAAGCCATGTATAATAAGGATGATGAAGAGGAGAAGGCACTTTCTTCTCATCAAAAATGGAAAGGAAAAGGAAAAGGAAAACCTAATTCCTATCAAAATTCCCAATATCAGAATCAGAATCAACAAGGGGATAAACAACAGAAGAAGAAATGTCCAATCTGTAAAAGAGGACATGAATTGAAAGATTGTTGGTATAATACTTACAAGAAAGGTTCATCAAGAAACTCTAGACCTCAACACCAACAATCTCACAAGGGACATTCAAACTACAATCAAGGGTAGAAAAAGGGGAACTGGAAAAGAAGACCCCATCAGCAAGGAAATATTGTTGAGCAAGAAGAACATTCAGATACTGAAGACTACTTATACATTGCTCGATCAAGTGAACCATCCATGCCATCTAGTGATGTCTGGTATGTTGATTCAGGAGCCACTCAACACCTGACTGGACACAGAGACTGGTTTAATTCAATGAGGGAAATGCCTTCGAAAAACCATGTTTCGTTAGGTGATGATTCTTCATACACAGTTCAGGGGATTGGGAACATTTCTCTACCCCTTGGTTCACGCAACTGTAGATTATCAGATGTCTTATATGTCCCTGGGTTGACTAAAAATATGTTTTCAGTCAGTCAACTCCTAGATCACAACTTGAAAATTGACTTTGATAGTCATTCCGACAAGAAAATGTGTTTAATTCGAGACAAATCATGAGGATCAAAAATAGTTGCAAAAGCCTCCAATGTGGGATGCATGTTCTAGCTTGATTTTGTTCACAGAGATGATCAAGGAACTTGTGGCTAAGAACTCTACCTCTGCATATTGTGGCATCAGAGACTTGGTCATATAAGTTTCAAGTATCTCGAGACACTTCGTCCGACGCAATATGGTACATGGTTTACCATCTCTTCAGAAGGATACATACAAGTGTCCTCACTGCCTAGTAGGAAAACAACACAGAGCTTCATCCTAGAAGAGTAATTTTTGAGCTCATGGTAAGCTTGATCTGGTTCATACCAATCTTTGTGGTCCAATGCAACCGAGTCATTCTGGATTTCAGTACTTCATGCTTTGTGTTGATGACTATTCAAGAAAAATGTGGATTTTTTGTCTTCGCAAGAAAAGTGAAGCTTTTGAAACCTTCAAGAAGTTCAAAGTGGTTGTTGAGAAAAAACTGGTCATCACATCAGAACTCTCCACTCAGATCGAGGGGGGAATTCACCACTAATGAGTTCAAATACTACCTACAAGCTCATGAGATTTGTCGACAAATTCCTCCTCCACACACACCACAGCAAAATGGTGTTGTTGAGAGAAGAAATCGTACTATCATGGAAATGGTGTGATGTATGATCGATGATTCTAGACTAGCAAAGACATTCTGGGTAGAAGCAACAAAGACAACAGTGTATTTGTTGAACAGAGTGCCCACAGTTTCTCTTGATGGAGTAACACCACATGAAGCATGGTAAAAAAGGAAACCATCTGTTGCACACCTCAGAGTATTTGGGTGCAAAGCAAGTATGCACATACCCAAGAAGAATAGAAATAAATTGGATATGAAATCACAAAAACTCATCTTCATTGGGTACAATGAAGAGACTCTTGGGTACAGATTGATGGATCCTAAGACCAGGAAAGTCTACACCAGCAGAGATGTTGAGTTCTTTGAGAAGAAGGAAGCAGAGTCTCCTCCTCTAGACTCACCTGATGTAGATTCTTCACCAGTTGTAAAAACTAAAGTTGATGTTCCCACTGATGATGAAAGTGATGATGGGGATGATGGTGATGATCTGATAGAACCACGACCCATGGGAATAGTTCAACATATGCCCAAGTGGTATACTAGCATGTTACGAGATGCAAGAATGGATGCTCCACCAGATACATCCACCCCTGGACCATGGACTCACAGTAAAGCAAGAGAAGAAGTGAAATTTTCTTTGATGAGTAGAGTTATTGAATCTGATGAGCCCTCTACAGTCCAGGAATCCCTACAGTCAAAATCTTGGAAAGATGCCATGGATGTTGAATACAACTCAGTGATGAAAAACAACACTTGGCAGCTTGTCGATCTTCCACCAGGGAAGAAACCCATTGGATGCAGATGGATATTCAAAACAAAGTACAAAGTAGATGGGACAATAGACAAGTATAAAGTGAGACTAGTAGCAAAGGGGTATGCACAAAAAGAAGGCATTGACTATGAGGAGACATTTTCTCCCACAAGCTAAGATCAAAATGATCAGGATGATCTTTTCTCTAGCTGCACAGTTTGGTTGGAAAGTCCATCAGATGGACGTAAAAAGTGCCTTCCTGAATGGATATTTACAAGAAGAAGTCTACATGACTCAACCTGAGGGATATGTTGTACCTGGTCAAGAAGAAAAGGTATGCAGACTCAGGAAATATTTGTATGGCCTCAAACAGGCACCCCGGGCATGGTACATCAAAATTGATGAGCATCTCATACAACATGGATTTGTTAGAAATCCATACGATCCCAATCTCTACCTCAAAAAGCAAGGGGGGAGATTGTGATTGTCATTGTCTATGTCGATGATCTAGTCATCACTGGAAGTTCAGTGAGGATGATCGATGCAACAAAGAAAGATCTTAATTGATCGTTCGACATGACAGATCTCGGGCTGATGCACTATTGTCTTGGATTGGAAGTATGGCAGAAAGAGAATCACATCTTTGTTTCTCAGTTGAAATATACCAAGACAACGCTCGAGAAATTCAGGATGATGGATTGCACACCTATTGCTACACCTATGGAGAATAGATTGCAGTTATCTCATTCAGATCCATCTCCTGTGGTAAATGCCACTCTCTATCGGCAGTTGATTGGGAGTCTCATTTACCTAACCTACACTAGACCAGATATCAGCTTTGCAGTGAGCTATCTATCCAGGTTCATGCAGGAACCCAAATTTTGTCATTGGAAAGCAGCAAGGTGCATCTTGAGATATCTCAAAGGATCAGTGGATCTTGGTCTAGAATACAAGAAGAATGACAACTTCTTCTTGTCAGGATATTCAGATTCAGATCATGCAGGAAACATTGATGACAAAAAATCCACTTCAGGGTTTGTGTTCTTTATGGGATCTGGACCAATATCATGGGGAAGCAAGAAACAACACTTTGTTTCTCACTCTTCCACAGAAGCCTGAGTATCATTCTACAGGTGAAGCTGTCTGTGAAGAGATATGGCTATGTCACATACTCGAAGGACTTGGAATACCACAGGACAAACTGACCACCATGTATGTTGACAATGAAGGTGTTCTCAAACTTGTTCGCAATCCAGTTTTTCATGAAAGAACAAAACACATTGAGGTACAGGTACATTTCATACATGAGCATGTCTTGAAGCACAATATACAACTTCAATTTTGTCCAACAACTGAACAACGAGCATATATCTTCACAAAGTCACTTGCACGTGACAAGTTTGAGTTGTTCAGAGAGTTCCTCTCCTCATCCCTTGAGACAATGCAAAATTAAGGGGGGGAATGGGGGGGATGTTAGGATAATAAATATTCATTATATTTTCATAGGTAATAATTTTTGATAACTTATTATATTGTTAAAACCATATTGGGATTTACCGAAGCCATCAAATTTTCTAGCACTAAATCCTGCTTTGATTTCAAAATTTTATAAGTATGTCCTCTTTTCAAACCACCTATAACCAGGTGATTTTCTTGAAATACCATCTTTGTATCATTCATCTCTGTAACAATTTTACCGTCGGAGGTAAAATTAATCGGATCATCTTTAAAATTTGATGTAGATACCAAGTCAGGGTTTACAAAGCCCCATCCACTCGGAGATGTCAATCCAGTTTTTTTCCCAGATTTCTGATTCTTATTGAAGGGATATGAAGCTTGAAAATGGCCCGTATTTCTGCATAATCTACACCAAAATGTAGTATTCTCATAGTCTAAGACCTGGGTATGCTGAAAATCACCAAATTTAAGGTTGATTCAATCAGGAATTCCTTTTCTTAAATCAATTTCAACACAAATTCAGGAAAATGAACACAAAACTGAATGTGTTCTGTCCAAATCCTCTTTTATAAATTTTCCAAAAATGTTCCCAATATCATCCAGGGCATACCACAGATGTAAGGGGAGGTTAGGAATCCTGACCCAAACCAGTGTTTTGGCCACTGAATAAGTATTCGGATCGAAATCTGGGAACCATGGAGTGATAAATAAAACTGCATGTACCCAGAACCAAGGACCATTTGTCAAACAACACTGGTAATCTTCAAGTTCCCTAAAATGGACAATGAAAAAGCCTTTGGAACAGACAGATATTTCAAATTTTTGTCCCAATTTTTGAAAACCCACTGATACAGATCTGAGGAGGAAGGCCAAAAACCATTAAACCTGCCAATAACCGCATCCCGTGATAAGGTTTTGGAATATTATTCAACTTCTAGATTGTCTATGGTGAGTGAAGGAATCTCCTCGACCAGGTCGACCAGATAGGCTTGGTTATTTGATGTATTCTTTCCCCGAGGATCAAGCCACCCTTATTTTCAAGTGCATCTTTGAAGGAGGTAGAATTCTAGGTATGCACCAAGCCATGATTGTCTGAATCTCTAGATCCCTTATTCCTACAACCGTCGTTTCCTAGGCCACCAGCTCCAGATGGATACATAGTCATTTTTAGAGCCCTAGGGTTAGGGCACAGCTTCGACTCCTTCTTAACTCAGCCAGCTTGGTCTTAATGGCTCCACCACTATTGTAGTGACCCTTTCAATGGAACAAATTGCCGAAAATTATTTTAACATTCCCTTCTTATGCACATAAAAACTTCCTGAAATCGACCTCCTTCTAGTTCACTATGTTTAACTCTTTCACAACATTACACCCTTGAGTCACATTTTTTTCGTTCTAAAAATGCTATCAAACTATTATTTGACTTATTAAGTCAGGTATGGTTAGAATGAATAAGAGCTCAATTTATGTGGGATATAACCATTATATAGTGGATTTTCATCTCAGAAGGACTCAATTTTACCAAGTTGAAATGTTATTTTTTTGTACCTAATTTTATTGCTTCCCGGATGTAATTTTGGCTATTTTATGATTTCGGTTGTACAGAGTGTGCAACCCATTCCTAGGTGGTTTGTATATTCCCTAATAGTGTATAAATAGGACAACACATCTTTTGTAAAATTCCCCCATTGATCATTAATAAAATATTACAGGATTCTATAATTTTACAATCCATGTGACAAGTTCAGTGTAAATTTCCAGTCCCAAGAGCTAGTGTAGCCAAATGAACCGTCTAGTAAAAATCAAATTGCACTGCCAAGTGTCAGCACTAAGTGCACCGATGAAAATTAATGACCTACATATCCAAATGATTAAGGGAAATAGGGGACAAATGAAAATGTGCCCAGCCCAAATAATTCCTCCTAGTTCCTCATACGAACCATTTTCCAACCCCCTAGGTTTCCTCAAGATTTTAAGCCTTAATTCAAATTGGATTCTTTGCCAAGTGTCACATTGATTTGTGCAGGACTGTGAAATTAATATCCCTCTCATCTTTAATGCTTAAGGGACATGAGGGACATAAAACATGTAAACCCCATCTATGGCGTTTAGTTTTAAATCATCAAGGATAAATTTTTTACTTAGTTTCCCCATTTTAACATGTGTATGCTTCTTCACAGTTCATATCCACCATAGCTATTGTTTTCCTTCACCCAGTCAACCATTAATATTAAACCAGCTCTTCTCTTAGTAAAAAAAATTCCATTCCATGAAGATACATAATCACTTAAAGGTAATATTGTCAAGATATTTAAAGGATTGAAGAACATAAGGAGAAGAACGAAGAAATTCACCCAGAAACCTCCATTGTCGTGAGACGAAGATGTGGACATATCTTTTCAGTGCACAAAACGAAGATCCATTTTTTGCGGGTTTCTTATTTTTTAGAGGCCATCAAAACCTCACCTTCAAATCTCCCTTGGCTAGTCCATAAATTTAACATCATAGTGTTAGAAAGCTTCCCCCCCGGCTCAACGAAGACAAAATTCAAATTTTCCGTCAAACCGACAATCGGTTTAGTGAGAACTTTCACTAGTGGAATTAGAAATAAAAACCCACAACAAAAATATGATTTTTTTGTGAACAGAGAAGAAAAACCAGACCTACAACTTTCAAGATCCGCTAATGGTTGTCGTGTCCAGAGTTGCCACCAGGTCAAAAATTTTAAATTTTAAAATCTCACAAACTGGTGATTGGGTAAGTCTAAGATTTCAGACAGACGATATTGGGAAAAAAACTCATATCGAAAAAACTTCGTTCCACCGTGATCCAACTACCAAAAGCTAACTTTCTAAAAATAGCAGGTCTTCTACATAGGGGCTGCTATTTCAGGAAAGTCAACAACTGAAGAACCTACGAAAGAGGTAGTGAACACAGAGGAGGTATCGTAGGAAAAATTAATCAAAATGGTCATCTTGGTCAAATATTGACACTTAATAAAAATAGTAAGTGGTCTCACAAGCACCTGCTAAAAATATTAAATTGGTCAAGAATGTGAGGGGAACACAGGGAGAAGAAAGAATTCAAGTTTCCACATCCAGTCAAGGTTCAAAAGAGTCAAATTTTCATGCTTACTAAAATTAGTAAGTCATTCCAGAGGGTGAATTTCATAAAAGGGAGCATTCTGAGTGTTGAATATTCAAAGTGGTAGCTGTGGTTGGATTTTAGAGAAGAAATTTCACAATTAATAAAAATAGTAAGTTGCTCGATTCAAAAATAACAAGCGTTGAAGAACCATTCATAGTACCACCAGTTTGTTCATCAGTACCTAGTGCATGTATGAACAAATGTATCATTTCGTAGGACATAGGTCGGTAGAAAACAACATTGTTGTAAGGGGTCATCGCGGGAGGGAGTTTATGTGCTTGACTTCTTTGAAGTTGATCTCCATGAGAAACGCCCATGGTCACCATTGACATAACTCAATAGTGTTTCTAAACACGTAGTTCATGGTGTCTGTAGGTCGTCAAAAGGAAGTTTCTCATCACCAACAACTTATTTACAACAAAGAACTCAAGGTATTAGGTATCTTCTCATTGACACAGGATAGAGAACAATTCAGAATCGAGTGCAATTCTTAAGGAGTTTTTTCAGGAGGCAAAGGATTTAGAGATTCAGAGTTTCGTCTCTTTAGAGTTTTCCAATGATTTGGATCAACAAACTTCGCCAGGAGAAAAATCCTTTTTTTCATTCTCTCTCTTCTCCCCCACTTTCTCTCTCCTTTGTGTTTGAGGTATTCGTTGGGGTTGCACTTTTTCATAATTCCTTAAGTAATTAAAAATAAATTTATTTTCAATGTAATAAGTCACCCTTAATTTATAAAATGGGACTTAAAGTTTTCTTAAGGATGTGAAAAGTTTCAAGGCATATGAAGGGTCAATGGGGGATAGGCGAAGAGACTTCCAAAATCCTATAAATTGTAATGAGCTCCTCATTCAAAGGGGTTCTAATTCTGAGATTCTTCTAGTTGGTTGTATTCTTTTAAGTTCATGAGATAGATTTTTCATACTTGTCAATGAAAAGAGATAGCCATTTTTCCTTTCAAATTTCTTCATTTCTCCACTATGTACAATTTTTGTTTGAGCAATCAATACAAGAAGAAGGAGTTTCTAGCTTTCTTTGACTAAAGGATTTCTTGATACTTTGTGATCATAAATTCTATTTGGTTTTGTTTCTACTTGCAGATTTTTTTCCTCTTGACTTTAATGCATGTGATGAAACTTATAACTAGTGTTTGTAAGCATTTGATTTCCTACTTGCACCATTAGTTTCCCCTACTTCATATTATCACTCCCTTTCCAGCTCTCTTGAAAATTTTCTCTTTAGCAAGAAATTTCTAGCTTTTCCATAGTGTCAGTGGAGTTCCCTTGTTGGACCTCAAGCCGCAATGCCACTAGTAAAACCCACCTTTAGGTGCACACACATATATGGAAGTTGTGTCGATAAAGTAGAGGGACTTAGATTCCCAGAGCATTGGCAAGAAACCCAAAAATTTGTCCCCCAACAAATTTTCTCTCAAAACGTTTTTGGCACCCACTATGGGGTAGATTTGGAAGCACTTGCATCCGAATACGACTAGAAGGTCAAGAAAATACAAAAAAATCTAAATATCCAAATATTCTAAAAAGAAATTTTTTAGAGTTTGAACAGCCGTCTAAACCTTATGTCTTAAAACCACGTCTTTTCCAGGTAATCCTCCCATTAAAAGACAAAATTTACTCTCCACATTCAAGAGGATATTGCTTCAAATTTGTGAGAGGATATTTGGCATAGAAGGAAAATTTGCACTCAATACTTCATATCCACAAGATTTCTTGACCTTGAAGAAGAATGCACTACTGAATTGGAAATGTAAAGAAAAATTCAGGCACCACAAAGAAGATTATAAATTTCCAAGTTGGAGGATAGAACATACACCCAACAAAAAAGACAAGGAAGACATACTGATCCCATTTTTGAATAACTTCAAAGAAGACAAGAGCTTCTCATAAATAAGATGTCTTCCCTTCATCAAGCAACTAGTCACATTGGGAGTCCAAGTGTTGTCAATCCATTGGACGCTGATTTTCCATACATCAACGAGAATCTTGAAGACTTCATTGATGTAGAGACCAAAGAAGAAGATAGAGAAAGAGAAGCGAGAGTTAAAGTAGAAATAAGAGCTAAAATTGAAGAGATTGAAAGATCCCGAGACAAAGTAAATGCAAGTGTTGCAACTGAAGCCACAACCTTAGAGAGATTGGAAGCTATAATTCAAAATGTAATGGTGGATCGTGATCGCGAAGAGTATGTACCAAATTTACTATGGGGAAGAAACACTGGCCCACTTGCACTTCAACAACCTCTCCATGAATTACCAAAAGTATTAAGGAATAAATTCCAAAATTTCAGAGGATATGGTTCACAACTCCTTGAAGAAAACGTAGCAACATTCATCACCACTTGTGGTGTATTAGGAGTGGAACACGAGAATGTATCTGTTTGACTCTTTGTAGAATATCTTTAGGAGAAATTTGTCAATTGGTTTTCCATGTTGTTTCCAATATCTATCACATGCTAGGAAGACATAAGAGATAGATTTGAGCACATGTTCAATACCACATAAGATTTCCAAGATCTCTTGGTCTAGCTGGTACAAATGAAGAAGTATGTTTATGATTCGATGATATATTTTATCGCCAAATATAACCAAATAATTAGGAGGATCCCAGGATATGTCATGCCTCCTGAAACAATATGAAAAGGTTCTTCATCAGTTCTCTACCACCAAAAGTTATCTTTTTCCTCAGGAGATCCCAAATCAGGGATTTGAAGGAAGCACAATAATTTTCAACTGAGACTAAAGATGATTTGATACTATCTAGTAAAGTGAAAGGCCCAAATGGAAAAAAAAAAGTTCTAAGTTCGAGCTCAGTTACCATGGAACTAATGTTTTAGAAAATGGAAAATGACTTGGTTTCCATGAATAAAAAACTATATCAAATCTCCGTGTGGAATGCCCCAAGGGAGCTGAATTTTCTAAACCTGTTGAGAATCATCCCATTCCCTTGTAGGCTTGCTCTTAAAGCATCGTCGGTCAATGCTACGTGTGATGATGATGAACTAGAAGAAGAACAAGGAGTTTATTGTGATGGGGACTACCTTGAGGTCGAAGAAGTTAATGGTGAGACTCAAAATGGCCTTATTGAGTATGTTGAAGGAGATTAAGATGATGATGATGAAGAATCCCTGATATTCTCCAGTGTGGTTGATGCAACCTAGAATTTACTAAGATTAACCCAGGAACACTGACACATCACTCAACATGGACTGAGCACTCACACAAAGTGTGCAAAGGTACAAGGCCCCTCCTTAGAGTTGCTTGTGTAGGATGTGAACATGGTGAAGAGTTAATTCATTCATATCCATAAACAGTATAAATTTCCACAGAAAAAACATATTCTAGATCTAGATCTTTCAAGAATCATGAATCAAATAATAACATAATGAAATTATCCATGCAATAACTAGTTACAGTCACTTAGACACCTTTGTTTACCCAATATGCTCTAATATATTAAACATAGTAAATATACAGAAGCTTCTTACAATAGTTGATATCATAGTTTATGAGCGCATCAGAACTGGCATCATAACTCTTCTCACATACATCTATCTCTCTATGTATTAGACTACACAACTCACTACATATTTATAACGGTGGGGACTTGCCCTTCACCACTTACATAATTCCCAAAATAGGCTGCATGCTGAAAATAGCCATGCACCTTTACAATAAAAGGCACAAATGCAAGTGCACTAATAATAGACCTCTTATAGTTTAACTGGAAGTAGTAATTCTATTATTAATTCAAACCCATGCAAAGTGCTTAGTAGTTTCTCTTCCAAAAATAACATTTGTGTTCCTTGTAAGTCTTCATCTGGTTGTGTGCCCCGCACGCTATCTCCAAAAATAGCCTATAACCATGAAAATGGATAAGTCCCGGATCACTCCGTCTTTCACGTGTGTTTCCTTCCCTATCCTTTCACACCTCCAAATATTCCTTTCTCTCACGCTCAAACCTCCTGGGTACTCTTTCCTTAACATCATATTGTCTTCTCAACATTACCCCACACTAAACTGCATTACCACCCTGGAAATGGTTGCCTTTGGATATTTAAAGAATAAAGAATAAGGAATGGAATGAATGTAAAAAAATTAGTATACAAAGAATGAACATTTTTTGTGCATCATCCTTTGTTTCAACTAGAAGAATTAATTCTGGAAATTCTTCTTTTATTTATGCCTCTAAGGTTTGCCAATCATTCAGCGCAACTTTTGTCTTTTTTGGAATATCCTCTACAATAGAGTCTAACCCATCTTGGGCGATCTCTTCCTTTTTGTTTTGCAATACTAGAACAATGTTAGACATTGTAGAGATTCTCCCTTCTAGAAGATCCATCTTCTGTGCTATAAGTTTCCCAAGTTCATCCAACCTATCCTTATGAGGTTCTTGGGCTGCTGCAAGGGCCTCACGCTTTTTCTTTACTAGTGCCAATCTCTCCACGTGCCCCAAGTTCTCATCTTTCATTGGCTTCAGGACTTCATTTTCCTCTACCATGGTTCTGATTCTTATTACTACCTTTGGAGCTGCATAAATATTTAATGCTTGGTCTACTTTCTTCAACTCCTCCTGTAAGGTTTGGAGCAATGCCTCATAAGATGAAATCTTCATAACCACTGAAGCCCTTGCTCATTTTTATTCCTTCTCAGGGTCTTTGGTGCTGGAATGTGAATAGGTCCATCCTCAGGAATCAAATCGACTAAGGTACACACATAGTGCATAGCCAAAGGGAACCTTTCAGGTACCTTGGACTCCAAGTGTGGTCTTTCTTTCAGGACATGGTATCCGATATCCTCTGCCATTTTGACGAACACCTCATTTTTCTTCTGCTCCAAGTATTTTTCTCCCTTCAGGCATGCATTCTCAGCAGCTTTTGTCTTGTTTTCTTCTCTTAGTGCCCTAATAGTGGCAGCTTTATCCACATTATTGCATGCCACCTCTGTAGATACTTTCACTAAGGCATTGCTCACCTATTCATCAGACATAACTGTGGGTTTAATGGTTGTGTCTATTTTGTGGTGTATTTTTCATTCTTCTGGACACACAAGACTCTTCACATACATCAAAATCGGGCTCATCCATGTGAGTTTGCATGGACCAGGACAACTACTTCCTTATGCGCGTGGTTGTCATGTCTAGGTCCATCAACTCCTATCCATACAAGTCCTTGAGGCCCACTATATTTTGGAATCGGTTACGGAAAATTTTACATGTGTCCTCCTCATAGCCCATTTACAGAACATTGTATTCCCCACTTGTGCGCTTCGTCCTTGTCCCTTTAGGGACCTGAGCGCTAAGGTTCGGAGTTGGATCTTCAGTGTGCTGAGTGGTGTCATATTTCGGATCTTCTACTTATTTTCCTCCTTCCTCTTTATCTTTTATTCCTTCATCCCTTGGCTCTTCCACGTCCTCTGGTTGTATAGGAGATCGAGGTGCACTCTCTATAGATTCCTCTGCCTCCTCGTTCAGCTTCAGCTTCCTCCTTTCTCTATCAGTTGTTTCTTTTTGAGGAGATAGTCATGGTGACCTCCTAACAGACTAAGGATTTCCCGTGCCATGTGTCCTTGTTCATCTGAACACCCTCTTCAAACAACGCTCTCCTTAGACTACTTCCAAGTCCTCTTCTTCTTCTTCTTCTTCATCTTGGGCCTAGGGTGGGGTACCCACGCGCTTAGTCTCTATTTTTTTGTAGGATGCCTCTGGCCTTTATGTATCAAGCCACAACTATCTTCACGTTCTTCTTCCCCTTCATCCACAACTATGGTTTCTGTAGGTTGTGGGGCTAACACGTTCTCTACTGTGTGCTTACCTTTTGGCGGCCTTGGGAGCATGATTTCACTTTCTACATATTTATTACCCTCCAAATTAGGCTTAAGTTGAAGGTAAAATAGCGCGGATCCACTATCCCCAATAGAAAATCTTACAAGATTCATTTTTATAACATCTGATATAAGCATTTTAATATATGCTTCTTAGCCTAGATGTAGATATGTTTTTCTTAAAGTATGGTAGTTGCAATATACCTTATCCTCATTGAATTTCAGTCAATGTGCATTAATGAATCAGTGGAATGATGCCTGGAAGTAGTGCGTTATGAAGGCATATGATAGTTTTCACCATGGGCTCTAAGTCCCATCCCTCATAGGAAATCACGCGATGCAGAAATGTTGGTATAACACGAATTAGATTGCCTTATCCACCACTGACGCTAACTCCTTGGGAATGCACAAATCCTCTTCAAATGTCACATAGAGCTGCTCATACCACAATATTTTCCTTTGCATAAGTACTTATCGAACCTTTTTGTGAGGGAATTATTCTCCTTGGGGTAATCTCAAATCTTTTCCTTTGTCCCGTCAGGCACGCCAATTTCCAAAAATACCAGTGACAACAATATGGTGCCAAAACTAATCCTTTCATAGGTGCCCACTTCCTCGATGATGGTCTCCACAATGTATCCTACTATGTTATAGACTACCCCCTGTGACATCTTCCTTGCGACATGGATCCACATTGTATTCACCTGTGACCATCTCTCCTGATCATTCAACTTAGTCACTAGATGTGCAGGTTCTTGTACCACTGGGTATTTCTTCAATTTTTTGATGTCCATTCTATGTGGACCCTTTGTATACCCCAGTTCCTTTAGTGTTTCCATGATTTCTACCTTATCAGTTAGGTCGTTGTCAATATCTGCCCTTATCCCCTTTAACCTTGTTAGCGTTAAGATCAACATTTTTGTAATCCTTACCCTTCTTCCGGTAAACTAGAAGAAGTCCTCATGGAATCTGATCATGATCCACTAGTATAGAGATTCATATTTACCAAAGTATGGGAGCTCATATAATTGGTATACTCTTACTTGTTTCAAAGTCCTCTCCCCAACGTCATCATATACTAGCATATCCCTTAACGTACGCTTGTTGGTCTTGGCACTCAACTGCATCTAATTCCTTCTTATTATCATAGGTTCGGTGGTTGTAATCACTCACCTTGCAGATGTGTATGTGGGAATCCCACTCTTGCCCAATTATCATGCCTTCTGGATACTATATTTTTTAGAAATTACTCTTAGGAACAATTTAAGCTCCTTCCTCCACTTTCTTTTTTCCTTTGGCTCTTGCAACAGGTGATTTCTTTGGTGCCATTGTCAAATATCAAGTTTCCACCCACTGTAGTGAATACATCCAAACCCTAGCTAGATTCTATGAGCCCTATTTCAAAACCACATTCCCTAGCTCTCTTTCAGTACATCTACTTCACTCAAACCCTTCACCAATGGGGATGCAAGCTTCTTCTACACAAAAATCCACTCTCCACATCTGGTTTCACACTCTACGCACCTCAATACTCTTCGCTTAGCTTGATCACACTTATCTCATTCAAATTCTTATGATTACAAAAATAAAAATGAACTCACATCACATCCTTATATAGATTTTCAAAAATTTAGTGCATTTATTGCTCCTTCACCTACCAACAATCCTCTATTAATTGATCATTTTCACACTTTTCATGAGGTACATCTTCGAGCCCAATCTATAACCTTCTAGTGCCCCTTCCTACCTTCTGGCCACATACTTCTCTTCACGGCGCTTCTATGTACCAGAGTACCTCACAACTGTGCCTTCCCTTGGTAGTCTCCATGGCCTCTGTTTACCTCGTGTTATGCTTGTTCCTTCATCTATCTCCATCTATGGTCCCTGTTTAGAAGTAATATTTTCTAACAACTCTCCAAACTTGAAATAGCACCTGTAGCAGTTTGTTCCTTTATTTGTACCCATTTTTCAACAACCTTGTACTCAATTATCAATAGCCACCCCACACAAATAGTATGTGCAGTCCTCTACACATAAAAATTATTCAAATGGTAATTAGCTTTCGGCACGCAAATGCGCTTATTACACAAAACACCAATTAAATTGATAAAGCATAGCGATGAAGAAGGAAATACATTAATGGAATACATAATTTAAAACCTAATTTAAATGGTGACACTGCCTTATTACAAACACCAAGAAGACTTATTTATAGTAGGGCTTCAGCCTACTCCTGTTGAAGTAACTGGGTAACCTTATTCCATCAAGAGCCTCTAACTACCAAGTGCATGTTTCAATTATATTAGTGATAACATATGGTTCCAACCAATGCACTTTAAGTTTTCTTGGATGGCACAAAAACTTATAATCATAAAGAAGCACCATCTGTCCAATCTCAATCTTTTTTTCCCTGATGTTCCTGTCATGCCATGCTTTCTTCCTGGCCTTTTATTGCTTCTGACTCCAAAATTTTATTTCTCGTTGCTCATCAAACTTGATCAACTTTTCAATCCATTCTTCTAATTCTTGATCATCAGCTAGACCTCCAATGTGATCAATACACAAAGAAGGTAACATCAATTCCATAAGAAGAATTGCTTCCGTTCCAAACATTAGCTGAAATGGTGTGGCCTTATTCAATCCTTTTTATGTTGTTCTATATGCCCAAAGCACAGTAGAAATTTTTTCATCCCAATCTTTCCTTCCAACGTCATAAATTTTTTTCGATGTCTGGCTCAGAATTTTGTTGAAGGCCTCAGCAGTGCCATTTTCCTAAGGATGATAGGGTGTAGTCTTATGGTGCGTAACCATAAATTCATCCAATAATATCTTGATTGTCTCATTCAAAAATTTTGTGCCCCTATCACTTGTCAAACTTAGTGGGAATCCATACCATTTAAGAATATTTTCCCATAAAAAATTGGCTGATGTAGTTTTTGTACTATCCTTGGTAGGTGTTTCTTCTGCCCACCTTGTAAGATAATCTATGTAAATAATGTTGTAGCATGATCCAGT